>OX463241.1:97369436-97641936 GCA_949820135.1 Sylvilagus floridanus | reverse complement strand
TGATCTATGTGTACAGTGGAATGTTATTTGGCCATAAATAAGAATGAAGAATTGACACATGCTTCAACATGGGTGAACCTTGAAAACATTATGCTGAATGATAGAGGCCAGACACACATATTGTACGTCTCCTTTTAGCTGCAATAGGCGAACCTACAGAGACAGAACACAGATGAGTAATTGTCTAGGGCTGGAGTGGCAGAGGGGGGATGAAGAGCAAATGGCTGTGATAGATCATGGGTACAGGGCTTCTTGTAAAGGTGATAAAAATGTTCTGAAATGTGGATGATGTTTACACATGTCTGTAAACATACGAAAATACATTGAACTGTGTACTTTAAGAGGCAAAGTGTGTACTTTGTGAATTATGGCCCAATAAAGCTATCAATTAAATAAAACAAAAAAAAAAGCCCACAACTGCTCAAATTAGTAATCATATTTGCGAAACAATTGCTTTGGTCCCCTCTGTGCATTTTCTTGGCAGAATCAATATGGTTTCTAAAGAGAAAACTCTCCGCCTGGCCTTATTGTGGCCAGGGCACTGCAAACAGGCACGGCTTAGGTGTGCACAAGCTGCTCTCAAATCTTTATTCAGAGAGTTTTTCAAATCTGCTTACTCCTCCCAGGGGAAGGATAGCTTTGTCAGGTTTTTGCAACTCAGCTATGGTTGGGTGTAACGAGGACCGACCCTCTGGATGGGAAAGCTCCAAGAGCCGCTGGATTTGGACAACAATGGAAAGAGGAGAAGGTGAAAACTGCTGACAGAAAATGGATCTTGCCCGAAGGGGCTCCACAGAGGGTTTTGCATTTGGCACAGACCCACATCTGCAAGCTTTGCCTCTGTGAATGGAAACCAGGTCCAGTAACCTGACACCAAAGTCTCCGTTTGAGGCTGATTTTGATAACTGGAAAGTTAGTAAGGAACCGGGACCCTCCTGTGTAATGTTCCCTTCCAAAGGCCTTGCCTGCCCCTGCCCCTCCCTCTCCTTTTGCAGTGTATTTGCTCCGTGACCTTTGGTCCCCCAGAGCCAGTGCAGAACGGAAGTAAACATTCTGATGTTTTTGCATTTCATCATTTCAAGTTGTTTTTGTCCTGAGTGGTGCTATTGCCTGCCTGCAGAAAACGCTTCCAGGTTTGTAAGTCACAAAAGATTAAATATTAATTTGATTTGATGCCTCAGTCTCCTCCATGCCGCGACCCAGCATCTGCTTTTATGCATTATGTCAGGCAGAACTGTGCAGAGATCTGAAATGAAAAGCGAGGTTGTTTTCTCTGCTGAATGTTCCTTTTTATTACCTTTTTTTCAGTGCTCCCAAAGCCTCAACTCCCAGTGACTGGGGTTCTCATATTTCTCTCCTCTTGCGCAGTGTCTCCTGGTGTTGGCAAGGAGTTGGAGAGAGTGTTATTGTGGGTGAGAGCCATTTGCCCTAGGAGGTGCTAACAATGGGCTTTATATAGATATTTGCACACTGAAGTCATTGGGGCCAAGGTTTTAGAAGCGTGTAATTCCTTTGAAAACCTTTTGTTAATAATTTCAGCAAGGGTATGGCAGAAATTCCAGAACATTTTCTATTGGTTATCAGCAAGTGGTCTCATCTGAGCCTCACCATAGCCGTCGTGGGGTACTTGATAGGAAGTTGAGGTTGTTGAGGTCTCCTCTGAGCCTGGGGAGGGGTGAGGTCCCTAGCAGTTCTGTGATAGGCCAGCTATCCAGTGGCTTCTCTTCCTTAGGAGAATTCCTTCAACAACTTCACTGCACAACAACTTTCACTGCACTGTACGCTTAGCATGACGTATTGGTAGCTTTGATATGACACGTGCTGCTCATCTCAACACACACAGACTGCTTCTCCTAAAGTCCAGACTGGGTTTTGCTAGCCCTCTGCACCATTTGACTTGAAGTTACACTGAAATGGTAAGGATTTAAAGAAATAATCCAGTCTGTCTTGAAAGAGCCATCAAATTCTAAGAGAAAGCTGCCGTATGAATCCTAATGATACTTCCAGTTCATGGTGAGGGACGTCTGAGATTTTTCACAACAGTAAGACAGAGAGATGAAAGAGAAAGTGATATCATGCGTTTATACTTTGTGGATTTATATAAAGTTAGTGGGCATGTGTCCTGACTGTGCTGTCTGTTCTTGGGCCATTCAACATTTGCTATCTTCAATGGGGCTTTTTAAATATTCTTTTTAATTGTCCTCTCTGACACGCATTGATGTTATCTCCTACAAAACAATATTTGTGCAAGAAATTAGACACTTAAAAGGACAAAGAGAAAACCTCTATTTGTATCACAGGGTCAGAAGCATGGGCTTCTGAGAAGTTAACTAAATCTGAGTTGGTTTCTGTGCTTGGCCGCTCATTATGCATTTCCTCACCTGTGGTGTGGAGAGAATGCTACAATCCCTCCTCTGCAGAGCACTGCGGATGGTGCACAAGATTGTGAGTTACCATACAAGGAAAATGTGTCTGAGCAGACCGTGCCCTAAGGTTAGGCTTGACTGTAAGACACATTTCGATTTCAGAGTATCAAAACCCATGCAATTTTGAGAACTGGATGAAATCCTCTACAGAGGTTAGTGATCACAGTACCTGGCACTCAATCAATTTCAGCGTGTGTGTGAGAGTGTGTGTGCACATGTGTACATATGGGTCCATACAGGAAGAACATGAGGGGTGGAGGAGGAGGAGAGAGGAGAATGAATGAATGAATGAATGAGTGAATTGTACTTCATTCTTCTCCAGATGTTCATCTTTGGCTTTCTCTCTACTCCTCCCTACCCAGCTCTTTTCTTCAAAGACAGCAGCAGAACCTGGACACCATAATGGCTTCCAATGATATTCTTTGTTTATTCACAGTCATTTTCTTTATATATCTACATTTAAAATTTGTAAAGGAATTTATTAATATATTAGATTCTCAGCAATGCATGATAATTACAAGACAATTCTCATGTTAATGTGATACTAATACAAAGAGAACAGATTCAACAGAGTTCATACACACAATTCTAAGAATCTAATATTTCCTTTTTCTCTTCCTCCATCCCCTCCTCTCTCGCTCCTCCAGAGTCACTTTGGCAAGCCATTTATTTGCCACTTAACCAAAGAAAACTTGGGATGTGGAAAACCTAGAAAGGGAGAGTGAATTTAGAGTAAAGAGCATGAAGGTGTTCAAGATCCTGAAATCCCCAAATCCATCTATATTAACTTAGCTCACCAGAGTGGGCTATTCTGCAGCCCGGCGGTCATGCCACAAGGAAGGGCTGCCAGAGACAGGACATTGCACACTGCCTTTGGTGGTTTGGCATCTGGAGCCTTTGTGAATGAAATTCAATTCAGAATTCTGGTGAAAGTGGTTTTTTTTTTTTTTAGGCACCATAGTTGAGATATTGAGTGCCTGTCAGTTTTAAATTGATTCCAGCAGGTTTAAATAAACTTTCAGATTTTCTATTTGTAAAATAGGATATAGCCTAGTTTCAATAATTGAAAACTGAAATGAATTAGGAAGTCATTTAAAGATTTTATATAATAAGTTGTAAATAACAGAATTGGTTCATTTTGGTGGGAATTTGGACTAATAGTTAAGACACCCAATCCCATATTGAAGTGCCTGAGTTTGCGTTCCAGCTCTGATTTCAGTTCTGGTTTCTTGATGATGCACGGGAGGCAGAGGTGTTGGGTCAAGTAATTGGGTCCCTGCCACCCATGTGAGGGACCTGGACTGAGTTCCCAGCTCCCCACCTTGTCTCAGTCCTGACTGTTGCCGACATTTAGGGGAGTGAGCTAGTGGAGGGAGTGAGCTAGTGAAGGGGAGTGAGCTAGTGGAGGGGAGCTCTCTGCCTGTCTCTCAAATTAGTGTATTAATTTAATGCAAACGTTTGTTCATTCATCCATACATTCACCTGCCCCTAGCAGACAGGCAGGAAGATAATGAAAATGTGGTCCCGCTGGCATCTGGAACCTTACAGGAGGAAAGAGAAGTATGCACCACAGAGGGTGACAGCCTGGTGACAGGAGCCAGCACGGGCACTGCAAAAGCAGATCGTTTTGGCTGCTCACAGCAGCAGCAGCGGCAGCGGCAGCACGGTCAAGTTCCCTGCCCTTAAAACATCTCTGATGGTGAAGAGATTCCCTAGTTTTGTCCTCTTCTCCTTCAGTTCAAGGTTGTCTTCTGCTCCAAATCATGCTTTATCTAAGCTTCGGTATATTTTATGTGTAGGTTTACAGTACAGAGAATGTCCACATATTGACAAAAAGTGGAGAAGAGAGGGAAAATTCAGCTTTAATATTTGTTGATTAAATGAATTTTGTTTTCATAAAGATTTTTGATTCCTTTATAAGGATAAGCAGTATCAGGACCCAGAGTAAAAACTTCCGAATGTAAATTTTTGTAGTAATTGCGCTTGACATAAGAGAAAGAAAGGATGTATGGCAATGAATGCATCAGTTTACTTGGATAAATAAGCAGGTGAAAGATTTCAACAGAAAGCCTACAGGGTTCTTCCAGAGCTTTCACGAACCAAGCAGAATCTTCTGCTTTGTCAGCCCTTACTGCTTCAGTGGGCTCTTTAGATTCAGATACATACACATATAGCTAACTGCAGAGGGTTATGTGTTTAGAGTACACGGTAGCTAAATATCAATGGTTTATATATAAAGACTACACTAAGGTTCCTGTTAGGACATTTTAGGCTGCTTAATTTCAAATCTTACAGATTACATAGCATATAGAAATTTTATATTTATATAATATTTTATATAATTCTTTATATTATAATTCCAATTTATGTTGAAATTATTAAACTTGTTAATATTAGGCAGATAATAAAGATGTTCATACTTAAAAAGATGATGATGATAACATTTATTGAGTGTGTACTGTGGGTTATGCTATTCTAAGACTTTCATGTGTCTTAACTCGTTTGGTACTTTCAGGGACTCTGGCTACAGAGCCCACACTCTTACCTGGATTTGCCTCTTAGACATCCAGGCCCCCAGGCTTCGTGCAGGACGAATTCCTGTTTGTCCACGCTCTGTCCTGCTCATAAATCCCAGATGGGTCCTTGGCCACCAACTGATGGTCTTTTCCCTACCTGGCAGTCCCTCGCGCACCCCATATTTGACCACTAGAGGGCGCGCCGAGCAGGAATTTGGGGACCGCAGGACCGACCCGCTGGGGCCAAGAGGTTGGGTGGGGTCAGCTCAGAGGTTCAGAGAACCCTGGTCTGGGGCCAGAACCAAGGGCGCGCCGCCCAGATCTTCCTTGCTCATCCCAGTACGTCTAAAATCTGTGAAGCCCAACATTTGGGTCCTGTCTCTCGCGCAAGAGTTTTGCGCATCTACACATTAGTGTGATGGGTTGGTTGGACAGGCCCTTCTGCTGGAAGGTGCGGGAGATTCAGATGCAGGGTGGAGGGTCCCAGCAGATGAAACTTATGTGGGTCCTCACCGTGTTGGATGCATCCCCAGAGTACTGATGCCACATTTTCTGTGGTGAAGAGATGGATGCTATTAGGGTGCATAGTCACATACGTGACCCTGCTGATTGATCACGACTCCGCTCTGAGTGTGGCCTTGCTCCCTTGCCATCCTGAGGCTCTGGTATGGCACCTGTCACTCCATACGTTGTTCCACCAGAACGGCAATTTTATTAATGGGCCATTTTCATGCTAAATGTAAAGCTTTGCTTCTTTCATCATGTTGTTCACCTGTTGTGCTAGTCTTTTAACAAGGAGGAGATTTTAGTAACCAGTTAATCTTTTTTAAAAAAGGTGTTTATTTATTTGAAAGAGCTACAGAGGAAAGAGAGAGAGATTCCATTTGTTGGTTCACTCACCAGATGGCCACACTGCTCATGGTTATGGCAAGCCAAAACCAGGAGCCAGGAGCCAGGAGCCAGGAGTTTCTTGCAGGTCTCTCACAGGGATATCAGGAGCTCGAGCACTTGGACCATTTTCTTCCACTTCCCAAGGCACATAAGCAGGTAGCTGGATTGGAAGTGGAGCAGCTGGCTTGAACTGGTGCCCAAATGAGATGCTGGCATTGCAGGTGATGGCTTTAACCACTACACCATGATGCTGTTTCCAAATGAGCTCATCTTGCCCTAAGAGCTTTGGTCAATTTACTTACACAATTCCAGGGATTTTGTGCCCTGCAGGGCTTCTGTGGTCACGTTGTCCAAGTTTTGGGCTGGGAACAGAGGCCAGTTTTCCTTAGGCCTCTCCCTGCTGCACTGTTCACTACCTGGCAAGTCATGGCTGTTCCTGTTTCCTCACCTGTAAAATGGCCATGGCTGATCTTATAGAACTCTAGTGAGGATTACAAGATGAACCTGCAGGCAAAACTTAGGTGTAAATTAATCTAATCCTCTTTCCCAGTTTCCTTAAGAGGGCTGGTGAACATTCTGGAACCCGTCATCCAACATATGTGCTGACTGACACAGCTGTGGATTTCTGGAACCTGATATTGTCTGGCCCCTGGGACATGCCAACCAACGTTAAAAATTTTTTTATATTTTAACTGAGTTCTCACTTCACTTTCTCACAATGGCTATTCCAACTCTTGGCTTCATTTAGTGTTCTCAATATCCCTTCCGTCCAAGAGTTGGTTTTGTTTTCAATAGTATGAAAACCCCTTCCACTCCCCCCCCCCCGCCACCATCCAAAGCTGTGAAAGGAAATCTATAGCATGTTATCAGTTCTTTTAGGAAAAAAGGCTTCAATGAGATATGCCAGAAACTAAGCTGGGGGATTTTGTTCCTTCATACTTTGATGTTTTTCAAATGTTCTGTTAGAATTCATATTGCATTTTGTCTCCAAAATAAAGTCAAAGTAGGAAAAAAGGAAAATCTAACATTTGTGGAGCTGTAACTCAACTTGATGATGCATTATCTGCTGTAGCCTGGATGAAGGAGTCTCCCTGTGCAGGGCTAAGCCCCTCGTCTGTGCTACTGGCTGAGTCTGTGTTCTCCTGGCTTCTCAAGGATCTTGCATAGTCATTAACTAAACTTTTCCCTGTCACTCGGCTTTCCTCAGTCCACGAGTGTGTTTATGCTCCCTCTGCATCACAGCCCACAGACAGCCCTCTCCCTAAGCCCTAGCTCTACCTGGGCCTCACTCTAACTCTTAGACCCATAGCCCTGCTTCTTTTCCACAAAGTTCTAGAAAGAGTGGTGTGAACTCCCAGTCTCTAGATCTTTGTGATGGATTTCTCAGCCCATGTGAGTCTGGCTTCTTCCTTTAAGACACCCTTTAGAATTGCTCCTGCCAGCGTCTCCAGTGACTCACTTGTCTCATTTCAGTCTTGCTTATTGGACTTCTCTAATAAGCAATGATGCCATTGTTCATTTCCATCTTGAAATGATCTTTCCTTGATTTTCTATAGCACTGTTGTAATGATGGTAGCTACAGTTGCAGCCATTTGGGGAATGAACCAGCAGATATAAGATTCTCTCTCTCACTGTTTCTCCCACTTTGTCCCTCTGCCTTTCAAGTAAATCATTTTTAATATGAACTTGCCTCTTAGTAATGAGGTTGAGACTTTCATCTGTTTATTGGTCACCTGGACTTTCTCTTCAATGAAGGGCCTATTCAGCTTTTGCTCACTTTTCCACTGGGCTGTTTGTCTTTATTGCTTTTAAGAGTTTTTCGTGTTGTCTTGATATGACTCCTTTGTTGACTGTGGGTATTGAAAATATTATTATGCAATCAAATCATGCACACTGAAGATTTGTTGATTATGGTGATTTTGGAGTCTCCATCGCTAATGAACAAGTAGAAACAGAACCACTGGAAAAGACAAACACGTGTGCACACTGATTCAAATTAACCTTCTCCTCCTCTTCTCTCCAGGCGTCATCATTGTCCCCAGTGCTGGTGTCGGCATTGTGCTAGGAGGCTACATTATAAAAAAACTGAAACTCGGTGCCCGAGAATCCGCAAAACTGGCCATGATCTGCAGTGGTGTGTCCTTACTGTGCTTCTCAACCCTGTTTATTGTTGGATGTGAAAGTATTAATCTAGGTGGCATAAACATCCCGTATACAACAGGGTAAGTAACTCTGGCCTCAGTCTGATGGAAGGGAGAAGTGAGTTCTGTTTCTGCGCTGGGTTCAGCCTGGGTCCTGCCGCCCTGCTGTTCTCCCTGCCTGCTTTGTCTCTTCTGGGGGGGGGGGCTCATGCTCCTGGAGGGCAGAGGCCGGGGTCTCACCTCCTTCTGCATCCCTTTCTGCTCTCCCAGGGTGACTCCCATAGCATTTTGATTATGGAAGATGAGGAAGAAATACTTGTTGGATTAATGAGACTGTTCTGTTTTTTTTTAAATGTATATATTATTTATTATTACTTATTTGGCAAGCAGAGATGGGGGAGGTAGAGAGAGAGAGTGTTCCTCTCCGCTGGTTCGGGTCCCCGAATGTCCATGATGTTTGGGGCTGGCCCAGGCCACAGCGGGCAGCCAGGAACTCAGTCGGGGTCTCAACTTGGGTGGCAGGGGCCTCACTACTTGTGCCATCACCTGTGGCTTCCCAGTTGCACATTACCAGAGGCTGGAGTCAGAGGGAAGCTAGAGGAAGAAGCCTGGTGCTCCAATGCAGATGAGGGCATCTTAACTGCAGGCTAAATGCTCCCCCCATGTGTGGATTTTAACGTATTGTTTTGAATAGGTAATACGTTTACATAGCTTAAAAACATAAAACACAATCAAAAGCTTTGTTCTAACCCAGTTCCTTCATGCACCTACCAATTTCTATTCTCTAAGTAAAGATATGTCCCAGGTAACCACTTGTTTTCATGTTTTGTGTATCCTTCCAGGGTTTCTTTATATAAAAAACTATGAATGTGTATGTATACATGCATACATATCATATATACATATTAATTTATTTGAGAGATATAACTACAGACAGAGAGAGGGAGAGACAGAGAGAAAAGTTTTCCATCTACTGTTTCACTCCCCAAATGGCTGCCATGGCCTGAGACGGGCCAATCCAAAGCTAGGAGCCAGAAGACTCTACTGGGTCTCCCACGTGGCTGCAGGGACCCAAGTACTTGGGCCATTTTCCACACTGCTTTGCAGGTGCATTAACAGAGCGCTGGAGCCAGAATTTGAACCTACAGAGCCCATGTGGAATGCTGGCGCCGCTGGCAAAGACTTAGCCTAGTATACCACAGTGCCAGCCCCAACTATATACTTTTTTTTTTTTTTTGACAGGCAGAGTGGACAGTGAGAGAGAGAGACAGAGAGAAAGGTCTTCCTTTTGCTGTTGGTTCACCCTCCAATGGCCACTGCAGCCAGCGTGCTGCGGCTGGCGCACCGCGCTGATCTGATGGTAGGAGCCAGGTGCTTCTCCTGGTCTCCCATGAGGTGCAGGGCCCAAGCACTTGGGCCATCCTCCACTGCACTCCCTGGCCACAGCAGAGAGCTGGACAGGAAGAGGAGCAACCGGGACAGAATCCGGCGCCCCGACCAGGACTAGAACCTGGTGTGCCGGTGCCGCTAGGTGGAGGATTAGCCTGTTGAGCCACGGCGCCAGCCCCCCAACTATGTACTTTTAAGTTGTCCTCTTTCATAACCACAATATAGCATTCAATGCACACTTTTCTGGGCCTTCATAAAATACGTGTTAGTAGCAACAATATGAAGCCTTGCTCACCCTTCTATTGCCCCACTGCATGCCAAGCATTCTCCCAAGAGCTTTACATATGTTAGCTCAGGAATCCTCACAGCAGTCCTGTCAGGCAGGTGTCATTGTTATGCTGATGTCACAGATGACAGAACTGAGGTCCAGACCACAGAGGCCATGCGTTACACAGTCATCTATGCCACCTTCTTGGAGAGGCTTTTTCTCTATGCACAGGAGAACCGAATCCTCTCCACCCACTCACTTTTAATTATGTTAGTTTTCCTTAGATCCCTGGTAGCACTTAACATGGTCTGAAATTATTTGGTTTAATTCTTTGCTTCATTCTTGCAAAGCTCTAAAGTCTGAGCTCCCTGAGAACAGTTACTATCTCTGTCTACATAATAGTTGCATTCCTGCTAGGAAGAGGCATCTTCAAAAAGCTCATGGAAAATGCGTATTATCAAAAAACTATGCCTGGATGTAGAAATTTTTTGCACCACAATAAGTGTAAAATAATGTATGATGTTTGTTGTGTGAATGAATGAATGAATGAATGAGTGGATGTCTCAGCACAGGGCTTTGTTCATTGTTGCAGGCACTTTCTAGGCTCTTTTAACCCAACAGGGCTGTCTTTCTGTATCACAGAGAATTGTCTTTCACCTTAGCTGTACTCACTCTTGCTTCTTCCTTTCCTGTTCTCCAGGACTCCTGCTAATTGGATTTTGGAATTTATAAACTGGTTGCTTATAGTTGATTTTCTCTCATATCTCATGCATTTGTCTTTTGCTGTGAAGGATTTACCTAAACTGTTTTCTTTGCTTTCTATACTTCTTTTGAGGATAATTTTTTTCTTCATTGTGTTCTGCTTGGTTTCTTTCATAGCATCCTGGTGCAGTTTTAGAAAATGATGTCTTTGCAAATCTCTCTGCAAATAAAATTGGATTTTTTTTTTACCTTGTGTCTTTTTGCTAAAAATATTTATTTATTTATTTGAGAGGTAGGGTTACAGAGAGAGAGAGAAGGAGAGACAGAGAGAGAGAGATCGAGATCTTCCATCTTCCATCTGTTGATTCACTCTCCAAATAGCTGCAACAGTTCGGGCAGGGCCAGGCTGAAGCCAGGAGCCTGGAACTCCATCCAGGTCTCCCAGTGTGCGTTTGGGGGCCCAGGCACTTGGATCATCACCTGCTGCTTTTCCAGGCACATTAGCAGGGAGCTGGATCATCACTGGAGCAGCCAGAACTTGTACTAGTGCTCATATTATTCTGGGCTAGGTTAGGATCAAACTCCCTTCTCAGGTTCTTGCCTTTTACTTAAAGAATTCTAAGTGCAAGTACAAACACATCATGCAGCATGATAAGATTTATTTACAGAGTGAGAATACACTGGTACATGAGGGTTTATTAAGGGAGAGTGGGCCAGGTATAGAGGGACTTCCACACTCTGCTTTCCTTGAGTGCATGAGGGGAGAGAGAGAAAGAGAGCCTTCCCCAGGTGCATTCTGAGGGTGGGTTGATAGGATTACATGGGGGTGGGGGAGGTGTGGCCTCCAGCTCATGAACTGTGTCCCTGACTTTTCCCACATCAGTATGGGAAGCCCACATTGCAGTATCACTACATGGCCCCCAAGAAGGACTTTTTGATGGATTTTTGGGCCCTGAATTGGAGATGGGCGTGGGTGGACAGATGAGAAGGGAGGGGCTCACCGATGTGCATTCCCCCACCCTCTGGCATCCCCAGGGAGTCGCCTGCTTCCCCTCCATACCTCACCCTCTCCCATCTGCTGACTTTGAGCTCAGAGTCTTGTAGAGAATCCCCAGGGCAGCCTGGCTCCTCTTCCTCCCAGGCGGCCTCTGCCAGGTTCACAGAGCCTCTGCCTATCTACGTGCCCATTTCATGAAGCTGCTGTCGCTCTGTGCAATTCTCCTTGCCACCATCGCTTTATTCCTGACTCCTGTTTCAAGTGTTTACTCAGGGCGTGGAAGGCAGGCTCCATGAATACTTTCCTGCTTTTCAACTGCAAGTCCTCGCAAGACTTTTTCTTGTTTAACACTCCATCTGTCTTGCTCATCCTGAATCCACTGCTTCTGAACTCTCCCGCACCCCTGGGAAAAATTATATAATTGGTCCCATCACAAACTGATGAGTTCCCATCTTAGCAATCCCTCATCTTTGCTGAGCAGTTCATTTACTTAGCTCCAGTCAGCTTCCTTCCCCAGGCCCCTGGTGGTAGCTCCATTTTCTTAATTCCATTTCTTCCAATTCTTTATCTTACCATAATCATATTTTCTCAGTGGACAACCAATGCCACATTGGTGAGATCACAAGGTTACTAAGAATGAACTGCCTACAGTTTCAAGCAAGGACCGGCTTCATCATTTTCAAGCTGTCAGGTCTTGCAAAAAAGCCAGGTAATATTGTTGAATCTTGGTTTCCTCATCTGTGAAATTGGTGATAACATCAGTCTTAGCTGGTTACAAGCATAATTAAATTCATGTGGCTTAAAAATTTAAATAATACAAAAATGGTTTAAAAATGAGAAATTAAATGTTCTTTTCTTTTATCTTTAACCTCCAAGTCTAAAACACTCAATTTTTTTCCCCCTAAGATTTATTTATTTATTTGAAAGGCAGACAGAGAGAGAGAGAGAGAGAGAGAGAGAGAGAGAGAGACACAGAGAGAGAGAGAGAGACAGAGAGAGAGAGAGACTAACCGTTTGCTGGTTTACTTCCCAATGCCAGCTACTGCAGGTCTGGACCAGGCTGAAGCCAAGAGTCAGGAACTCCATCTGAGTTTCCCACATGGGTGACAGGGGCCCAAGTATTTGAGCCATCATCTACTGCCTTCCCAGTCTCTTTAACAGAAAGCTGGATTAGAAGTGGGATAGATGCCAAGATTGCAAGTGGCCACTTAACCTGCTGTGCCACAACACTGGCCCCAAAGCATTCAAATATGTTGAACAAATGTTTGTAGTTTTGATTTTTGAGGGTTACAGAGGGAAGGTTCTCCTGTTTCCTTGTGCAGAGTCTAGAATCCAGTGGGCGCTAATAAAAGTCAGTTTCAAGTCTTTACTGGCTTCCTGATCACACCAAGCAAAATTACTCCATTGTATTCTTTTTTTAAAAAAAGACTTAAACATTTTTTCACTTCAAAGTCAACATTACAGAGAGAGAGAGAGAGAGAGAGAGAGAGAGAGAGAGAGAGAGAGAGAATCTTCTAACTGCTGGTTTACTCCAGGTCTCCCATGTGGGTGGCAGGGACCAAACACTTGGGCCATCTTCTGCTGCTTTCCCAGGTCATTAGCAGGGAACTGGATCCGAAATGGAGCAGCTGGGACACAAACTGGCAGCCATATGGGATGCCAGCACTGCAGGCAGCAGCTTTACCTGCTACATCACAGGGCCTGCCCCTCCTTTTTGTTTTTGAGAAACAAAGGAATGTGTGGCACCTCCCTCTGCTAGGGCAGTTACTCATGTGTTCCTGAACCTAGTGAGACCTTGATGTAAATTTGCACCCAGGTTCCTAATCCATAGTTTACAGCACACCTCTTCTCATGTCACTGCGATCATTCAAGGAAACGTAGCTTGCTTAGGAGTGCTGGGAACTGCTGCATGGACCCAGTATTTCCAGTATGTGAAGTATGATGTCAATGATGTTTTACACATTAGCAAGAGATAAATTCAATTTCCATGGAGAATGTTCTCTGGCTAGAGAGATAACCTAGGGATTTAATCTTTAATAAATATTTAAACTTTTTCTGTGCTTGGTTTCAACATATTTATTTAATTTTTTTCTAACTTTTAAAAAATTTTTTAAACTTTTATTTAGTAAATATAAATTTCCAAAGCACAGTTTATGGATTACAATGGCTCTCCCCCCATAACTTCCCTCCCACCCACAACCCTCCCAACTCCCACTCCATCTCCCATTCCATTCACATCAAGTTTCATTTTCGATTCTCTTTATATACAGGAGATCAATTTAGTATATATTAAGTAAAGATTTCAACTGTTTGCACCCACACAGAAACACAAAGTGTAAAATACTGTTTGAGTGCTAGTTATAGCATTAATTCACATTGAACAACACATTAAGGACAGAGATCCCACATGAGGAGTAAGTGCACAGTGACTCCTGTTGTTGACTTAACAATTTGACACCCTTGTTTATGGCGTCAGTAATCTTCCTAGGCTCTTGTCATGAGTTGCCAAGGCTATGGAAGCCTTTTGAGTTCGCTGACTTTGGTCATATTTAGAAAAGGTCATAGTCAAAGTGGAGGTTCATTGCTCCCTTCAGAGAAAGGTACCTCCTTCTTTGATGGCCCGTTCTTTCTACTGGGATCTCACTCACAGAGATCTTTCATTTATGTCCTCTTTTTTTTTTTTTTTCTGCTAGAGTGTCTTGGCTTTCCATGCCTAAACTAAAATACTCTCATGGGCTCTTCAGCCATATCTGAATGTCTTAAGGGCTGATTCTGAGGCCAGAGTGCTATTTAGGACATCTGCCATTCTATGAGTCTGCTGGATTTCCACATATTTAAGGAGAAGATACTGATAGTATTGAATTGGTGTGAGTACTGAATAAATTACTTGGCAAATTCCTTAATCTCTCTGTTCCTCAATGTCCTCGGTGTTAAGAGGAATCTAATAGTAGTGTCTATTTCTTAGGATTATAGAAAGAATAAAGTGGGATAAGATACATAAATAGTAGGCAATTGACTAATGACTATTGATATTTTAAATTTTTTATATGAATAGAAAGAAGTTCAGAGAGGTTAAATAACTTGTGAAAAGTCATACAGCTAGAAAATGGCTGAACTAGGCCCAGGTTTCTCTGATTCTGAATGCAATGGTTTTGATTATTAACATATGCCGAATAAAAAATAAAAATGAACGCATAGTATACAGTAAAAACCAACATTCGTTGAAGTTTTTGTGAAGTTCTTTTAAATATTTTAAAAGATTTTTTATTTGAAACACAGAGAGAGAGAGAGAGAAAGAGATAAAGAGAGAGAGAGAGAGAGAGAGAGAGAGAGAGAGAGAGATTGATGGATTTTCTGATATTGCAGGGCTCGCTGACCCAACTCTGAATTAGTGTCAGTACTTATGAGCCACCTAAGTGCCTACTGTGGGGTTGGGAGGTTTTAGGTTGATGAACTTTTCTTGTGGAGCCAAAATGAAGTCACAGTCTTTTCGTGGAATGAACAGATAAAAAAAGCCTCAGACTTGATAGCCAAGCTGTGGAAACAGCCTAAATATCTCTCAGGAGATGAATGGATAAAGAGAATGTAGGTGGACATACAATGGAGCATATGGAACACTGTTCAGCCTTAACAAAGGAGGGGATTCTGCAGGATTTGGCAGCAGGGATGAACATTGAGGACATTGCGCTAAGTGAGAGAACCCAGTCCTGTAAAGACAAAGACTGCATGACGCACATCAGGGGTCCGAAATAGTCAAATTCATAGACTCAGAGAGTGGGATGGTGGCTGCCATGGACTAGGGCAGAGGGAACTGGGGAGTTACCAACCAGTAGGCATAAAATTTCAATCAGCCAAGATGAACAAGCTCTAGATATCTGCTATGCAATATTGTGTCCTAGAGCCTACTGCACTGTATCGCACACTTAAAAATTCATCGAGTGGGCAGATCTCTCGTTAAGTGTTCCAGCCGCTGCATAATGAAAATTACTTATCAAGAGACTTCAGATTTGAAAATCTGATGAGTTTTCATTATGAGAGGTACCAGGAGCTCCAGTTAATATCCAAGCCTATTTCCAACCTAAGTAATTACCTTCCTAACACCCACAATTCCCCTGAAGTTTTCATTAGGAAATGTGCTTTGCTTTTTCTGTGTGTGGCTGCTGAACTGTGTTTCACACATGTGCACTCGTCATCCTGCAGCCCAAAGAGCCACCATTTACTATGAAAACTGGTGTGATACTCTATAGAAATGTATCTTGTAATATGAGTTACTGCTCCTCACTCTAATCTCTTTTCAGATAGTTTTTTAAAAAATAAGGTTAAATCTAATGTCTATACACAGAATTTTAAAGCAGGACTATGTCTAGATAAATCATTGAATAATTCTAGTTTTATTATCTTGCACTGACTAGGTATCATCTCTTTGAACTTCAAGTAAAATCACTAATGTATCTTCCTACAGTTTCGTGACTTGAAGCAATGGCCTAAAGTCTCTCATGGGTGACTTCTTGAGCTGCCAAATGATAGAGAAATGACAAATTTCTCTCCTTGGCAGTGACTGTTGGTCAAGATGATGTATGCAGTCCCACCCAGATAAAAAATGTCAGATGTTGAGATTTTCCCCTAAAGTTTCTTCTATGACTCCAAGTTTGCCCTGTTGCATTCAGACTGTAAACATGATACAGTTTGTTAATGCAAACCTGTCTCCCAGCTTCCCTCTAGTGTACCTTATCTTCCTTGTCACTATGCCTGGTCTTACCATTGTGCAACATGGCCTACTTAAACAGTGGGCCAACCCTCCCAGGTGTACCAGCCCTCGCAAATGATAGCATTTCTCGCCAATCATTCTTCAGTTCTCCAATTAAGCCATTAAACCTGGACCTCAGTGACAGCTTTATGGAAGTTTTCTTTTCCACTGATTAAATCTTCTGGCATCATTCCAAAATGAACCTTTAAAACTTTAATAATAGCGAGGGACCTCCCATCTGCTAGCCCGGGCCCCAAATACTTATAATGGCCAGAGGGCCAGAGCCAGGACCCGGGAGCTAGACCTTGGATTCCCAGGTGGGTGGCAGGTGCCATCACCTGCTGCCTCGGAAGGGGGCCAGCATTAGCAGGAAGCTGGAATAGAGAATTAAGCAGACCCGCGCCATGGCTCAACAGGTTAATCCTCCACCTTGCGGCGCCGGCACACCAGGCTCTAATCCCGGTTGGGGCACCGGATTCTGTCCCGGTTGCCCCTCTTCCAGGCCAGCTCTCTGCTGTGGCCAGGGAGTGCAGTGGAGGATGGCCCAAGTGCTTGGGCCCTGCACCCCATGGGAGACCAGGAGAAGCACCTGGCTCCTGTCATTGGATCAGCGCGGTGCGCTGGCTGCAGTGCACCGGCCATGGCGGCCATTGGAGGGTGAACCAAAGGCAAAAGGAAGACCTTTCTCTCTGTCTCTCTCTCTCACTCTCCACTCTGCCTGTCAAAAAAAGAAAAAAAAAAAAAAAAAACGAGAATTAAGCAGGGACTGGAACCCAGGTACTCAAGAGGTGACTTAACCGTAGCACCAAACGCCCATGCAAGTGACTTTCACAGTTGAATTAGACGTAGTTCAGCTGAAACATTCAGCCACCTGTTAGTGCACTGCCTGGCTCGTCTCAGCAGCCCCAGTCCTCTCTGGCCCCCAGTGGGACTGAGACAGAAGCTTATGGCTTTGATGCTTCCTTCACCCTAGACTACTGGGAGCTTGTGGTTCCTGTGCCCACACTAGCTGCAAGTTGGCTCCATTTAACAGTTAACTCACTGTATTAAGGGGGAGAGTGGCCAGGTTTGATTCCCACCTTTTACTTCTCCCACCACCCTGGAGGCGGGCCCAGGCTCATGGCTTCTACAACAGAACCACTGGGATAAGGTTGGAGTTCCCTGTATGGGCTTGGGGCTAGGCCTGCCAGCAACTTTCCAAAGCAGGACATTATTGTCCAAAGCAGTGATACTGAGCCACCCTCCCAGGGCCCTGGAAAATACCCTTGGGTTATTATGGCCACCACAGCAGGGCAGGACTCAGGCCATCCTGCCCAGCTTAAGTTAGGACTTGGTACAGCTCTGTAAGCTCTGGTAACTGCCCACAATCTTCACCCCAGTATATGCTGCTGATGTGTGGAACTCTAGCAATGAGGAGGCTGATGGCCTGAAGGTACTGTGGGGCCAGCCGGCAGGGTAGGAAGTTGAGGTGGTCAGACAGCTCAAATCTGCAGGGTGGGCAGGAGGCTGGGAGAGGAGTGTGGCTGGGAAATCCCAGGAATCCTTCTGCAGCAGTGGAAAATCTTGTGTGTGTTTACAGATATTACTAATTCTAAAGGAGATTGCAGAAAATCAGAAAAAAATAAAGTTTTCCAAAAGGATCATAGGCTTATGTGTTTGGTGAGCATGACAGCTATTTTTATTAATGGGATTAGAGACATTTTGAGCTGTGAGTACAATATGTGATTCCATGGCCTGGTGTTTGGCCTAGTGGTTAAGGGAGCTTTAACAATAGAAAAAAGGGGCCGGCTCACTTGGTTAGTCCTCCGCCTGTGGCACTGGCATCCCATATGGCTGCCAGGTTCTAGTCCCAGTTGCTTCTCTTCCAGTCCAGCTCTCTGCTGTGGCCTGGGAAGGCAGTGGAGGATGGCCCAAGTGCTTGGGCCCTGTACCCTTATGGGAGACCAGGAGGAAGCACCTGGCTCCTGGCTTCGGATCGGCGTAGTTCTGGCCGTAGCGGCCATTTTGGGGGTGAACCAACGGAGAGAAGATCTTTCTCTCTGTCTCTCTCTCTCTCACTGTCTAACTCTGTCAAATAATAAATAAATAAACAATTGGATAGTCACCTTTCATGAATATAGCCCTCCAGTAAACCCAGTGCTTTCACACGTATTATCATGTACTCCCTTCTCTGATTACCTTTGCCTCATCTCACGTAGCCAGGGAGGGTATTAGTCACAGATTAAAAGAGTTGACCTGAGGTCTGCAGATAAGGTGGGAAGCTTGACAAGATATCTTATTCTTGTGCTCTTCCTAGCATCCTTTGTAGGAATAAATTAGAAAATGACTTCTTCCTTTCTGAGCAGAAAAATATCCTGGGTTTTTATTTTTTGTGTGCTCTTCAAGTTTGTAATTATGTTACTGTTACTCATGAATGCTTCTGCCGTGTGCAGATAAAGAGAGCACACAGCTGTCTTAGCGCCCTTCATGTCCTAGCACAATGCATTTAGTCATCTAATACTAACAACTAGGAGACACGGACATGTTGATCTCTGTTTTATGATGTGAAATCCGAAGTTCATAGCAGCTGTGAATTGTGGAGCTGGAATTGAACTCAGCTCTTTCTGGCTTAATACTCAGGATCACTGAACGCTAAGTGCCAGAAAAGCTGCATTAGGGCTTTGTCCAGAAAGAAGGAAGTGAGAGGAGCCACCAGAAGAGTTGTGCTACAGAAGTAGAAACTCTGGGCCCTATGCAAAGCTGCTGTGCTGGTATAGGGGTTGAGGGGCACCAACTATGGGGACAGACAAAACTGGGTTTAACCCCTCTGCTGAATCTTACTAGCTGTGTGACTTTTGGCAGTATCCATTCATTCAAGTCTTCAATTTGTTCATCTGAAGGATGGAGGCACAGCAAAAATAATTGTAATTCTCATGAGGAATGAATGAGGCAACTTCAGTGGAGGTTTCAGAGTGCAATTTGTGGAGTAAAAATAAGGCTCTGCTAATGTCAGTTTTAAATGGCAACAGTGATTAGGATGATAATAATAATTATTATAAATCCGAAGTTGCATAGCTCTGCAAAGCAAAGGAAGAATCTAGTGTAAAGTTTATAATTTTAAGTGGAGTTGAAAGGAAACGTTCTAACTAAACCCATCTTGAAGAATAAGTTGATAAAAATTAAGAAAGTATGAGAAAGGTACCAGGTTTTTTTCTAGTTGATTAGTACATTTTGCTAAAGAGGGTTTTGCTGTGTGAATCATATTCTTTTTTTTCTTTAAGATTTATTTATTTATTTGAAAGTCATAGTTACACAAAGAGGGAGAGAGAAGGAGAGGCAGAGAAAGAGAGAGATCTTCTGTTTGCTGGTTCACTTCCCAATTGGCCACACAGCTGGAGCTGCGCCAATCTGAAGCCAGGAGCCAGGAGCTTCTTCTGGGTCTCCCATGTGGGTGCGGGGGCCCAAGGAGTTGGGCTATCTTCTATTGCTTTCCCAGGCCGTAGCAGAGAGCTGGATTGGAAGTGGAGCAGCTGGGACTCGAACTGGCGCCCAATTGGGAGGCCGGCACCGCAGGCGGCAGCTTCATATTATTTTAATTCAAATGGGTTGAGTATAATTGCATTGATTTCTTCATATCATATCTTTTTTTAAAAAATTGGAACTCACAGATCTTGTGAGTTTTTTTTTTTAAGATTTATTTATTTGATCCTGGTGAACAAGACACCAGCAGAAGGAACAGGCCATCAAGGAGAGAGGCGCCTTTCTCTGAAGGGAGGAAGGAACCTCCACTGTGATACGGCCTTGACTAAACTCAAGGGGCTTCCATAGCCTAGACAGCTCATAGCAAGAGACTCGGGTGATTGCTGACGTCATAAATAAGAGTGCCATTTGTTAAATCAACAACGGGAGTCATTGGGTACATGCTCCCCATATAGGATCTCTGTCCTTAATGTGTTTTACTATGAAACTTAAAAACAACACTACTAGTCGAACAATACCCTATACCTTGTGCGGTTGTGTGAGTGCAGCCTGTTGAAAGCCTTGCTTAGTATATACTAAGTTGATCTTCAGTATATGAAGGTAATTGAAAATGAAACTCGATGAAGGGCGGGATGGGAGAGGGAGTGGGGGAGGGGAGGGCCGCGGGAGGGAGAGAGGTGGTGGGGGGAGCCACAACAATTCAAAAGTTGCACTTTGTAAATTCACATTTATTAAATAAAAAAACTATATAACAAAAAACTTAATATAAAAAAGATTTGTTTATTTTATTTGAAAGATTTACAGGGGGAGGGGCAGAGAAAGCAACCTCTTCCATCTGCTGGTTCACCCTCTTGATGGTTGCAATGGCTGGGGCTGGGTCAGGCTGAAGCCAAGAACCAGGAGCTTCATCTGCATCTCCTATATGGGTGGCAGGGGCCCAAGTACTTGGGCCATCTTCCCTTATTTTCCCAAGTGCAGTAGCAGGGAGCTGGATTTGAAGTGGAGCAGCTGGGACATAAACCAGTGCCCATATGAGATGCTGGCATTGCAGGTGGCAGCTTTGCCATCTGTACTACAATGCCAGTCCCCTGGCATATCTTTTAATGGGGAAAAACCTAAGAGGAGGCAGAAAGCCAGTTAAGGGGGACCTCTGATTTGTAGAGACCAGTCAAAGGATGTTGTATGGGGAAGTTCAAGTGATGTTTAGGTCATGGTGCAGGGTGATGGGACACGATTGGTTCTGTGTATGTTTTATTTTTTAATATAGATTTATTTATTTATTTGAAAGCAGAGTTACAGACAGGTAGAGAGAGAGAGAGAGAAAGAGAGAGAGAGAGAGAGAGAGGTCATCTATCCTTTGGTTCATTCCCCAAATGGCTGTAACGGCCGGATCTGTGCTGATCTGAAGCCAGGAGCCTGGAATTTCTTCTGGGTCTTCCACACAGGTGCAGGGGCCCAAGGACTTGGGCCATCTTCTACTGCTTTCCCAGGCCATAGCAGAGAGCTGGATGGGAAGTGGAGCAGCCAGGACTCAAATTGGCACCCATACAGGATGTTGCTACTGGAGGCGGCAGCTTTACCTGCTATACCTGTTATACCACAGTGCTGGCTCAATGTATTTTTTTTTAAACATATTGCATTCTTATGTATTCAGCTACAATGACCTCATGACAACTATTGGTTTTTTTACCTACATTAGATAAAAATTTGTTGTGCTATCATATGTTACTTTAAATAAACATTGACTCTTATGTTTTGATTTAATAAAGATTGGACAACAAGACTATTTTTTCTTCTTGTTCACTACTTTTCTTGTCTTCCAAGGGCTGGATTTCTTGAGCCCTCAATGACTGAGTGACAAAGATTGTATTCTCATAGCTTCCTAGTCTTAATGACTAGCAAATTCCTAGTTAGTCTCAGGGATTCCTCTCATATCTCTAGCTCTCATATCTCTCATCATTTTATAGTAAGAGACTATGAGTGAGTCTCAAGCTGCGACTTGGATTGTGTAGTTTATAAGGTATTTGTTAGGCTCTCTGCCTTCCTTGAAATTAATACTTACATGAGCCCATGAATTTACTTGAGTCTCTTATTTGGGAGGTTATTCTGTCAGACATGTTTTTGTGTGCTGGAGAGGTGACACATGGTCTCTTTGCACAGGGGTCAGTGCAGCGCAGGGCAGGCCCTGATGTGCTTTCTGCTCCCATGATGGCTTCACTCTGGGCTGATGAGAGTGCTTAGTGTCACCCAGGTGTAAGCACTTTCACTATTGATAGAAAACAGTCTGTTTTCAGGCGAGTGAACCACAATCAACCAAGATGTTATTTTTTCTAAAAAATTATTTCTTGGGGCATTTGGGCAAGCTGTTAAGCCACTGTGTGGGACACCCGTGTCCCCAATTAGAGTACCTGTATTCAGACGAGATCTGGCGTGTTCAGGGTGGTATGGCCAAAGATGAGTACCTGTATTCAGCTCCAGCTCCTGACACCAGCTTTCTGCCAAGGTAGACGCTACAAGGCGTGGTGATGGCTCACATGGCGATGGCTCAAGTCATTGGATCCCTGTCACTCATGTGGGAGACCTGGATTGAGTTCCCGAGTCTCAGCTTCAGCCTGACCCAAACCTGGGGAGTAAAGTGGGGTATGGAATTTCTCTCTCTCTCTCTCTCTCTGTGTGTGTGTGTGTATGACTTGCTCTTTCTTCCTCTTAATTTTTTTAAAGACTTCGTTTTAATTCAGTACAGTGTAAAAGAAGAGCCAAGTCAGCAATTTTCTTTTTTGTGCCAGAATCATCCTTTCCCCAATGGCTTTTTCATGAATGCTCACTTCCTTTCATTGCTACTTGTATTTGTTCCTAGTATTGATTTTCCTAGAGCTTTTTATATTGCATCATTTGTATTAGACACCATGATGTTACGAGAAAAGCAAATATACTGAAGGGTGACCCAGGACTGTGCCTCTGTTTCCTGAACTCAGGAAAGCATTTTGGTCTGCCTGTTATTCATGTGTTTTGAGCATCTGGTGCTGTTTTCTTCTGGTTCCTTTCTCTTGACTGGGACATTTAGAATCTGGCTGCCATAAATAAATACAGAGTGTGCTGTTAAGAGGCAGCTTCTAAAAAGCACCAGTAGTAACCGTTGGGATGGTATTAAGCCTGCCATATTTAGTGACTAAACATACCCTTTTATGTGGTCATGCCTTGCAGTTAAGTTCCTGAAGTGCTGGTGAAGAGAACAGCAGTGCACATGGACTGCTATTCATGTGCTAGCCATTACCATAGCCCTTGGCAGCTTCTTGGTTGATCACATGGCTACCTTGGCCTTCTGTACAATGTGTTGGTTGATCTGAGTCTCATCCTCAGCACTGTTGACATTTGAGCCAGGTCATTCTTTGTTGTGGGAGGTGAGGGGCTGTTCAAGAGCTCCCCTGACCTCTTCTCTCAGATGCCATAGCATCGAGAACCATTGGCCCAGAATCAGACTTTTTTTGAGAAGAGGGATAGATTCAAACTTCAAGTGTTTGGATACTAAGAATTTATGAATATGATGACCACAGTCTTGGAATAACTTACTTCTGTGGGTTGACATGAATGAAGAACACAATTCATTTGACTTTTGCCTTGGCAAAAGACTTTCTTGATAGGACTTTCATATTGCTTTGAATTTTTCTCCCATTAAAACTTGAGGACTAGTGGCCGGTGCTGTGGCATAGTGGGTGAGGCTGCTATCTGCGGTGCTGGCATCCTATATGGGTGCCAGTTTGAGTCCCAGCTGCTCAACTTTTGATCCAGCTCTCTGCTATGGCCTGGGAAAGCCATGGAGGATGGCCCAAGTTCTTGGACTCCTGTAACCACGTGGGAGACTCAGAAGAAGCTCCATGCTCCTCCTCAGGGCTGCTCCAACTGTTGTGGCCAATTGGGGAGTGAGCCAGCAGATGGAAGACCTCCTCTCTCTCCTTCTCTCTCTGCCTCTCCTTCTCTCTCTGTGTAACTCTTTCAAATAAATAAATAAATCTTAAAAAAAACACTTGAGGATTCAATTATCAGCTTATAAAAGAGGACAGAGGAGAAAAGCCTTGGAATAAGCAACACTAAAGATGTTGCTGAGATAAGTCTTGGCACCTGACCGTTGTTCCAGAATGTTTGCTGAATGGATGAATAATGGATGGAAGGATGGATGGGTAGATGGATAATGGATGGATAGAAGGATGGCTGGGTAGATGGATGAAGAATCTGTTGTTGTTGACTCATGTAGCTTTAGGAACAGCATCTAATCAGTGGTGAGTAGCAGTGGTGGTCACAAAAGCGGACTGTTGGTTGTGAGTCCTGCACTGCCTTTTACTTCCTTCTGGGGGGACTCCTGGAGTATCTGATTGCCTCTGTTCCCCCACTGCCATTTTTGGTATACTTCTCTCCTCAGTCCTGTGTCCTTACTTGCCTTTTTCCCTCATTATATTTGCAACCTGAATTGATTTTTTTTACAGGTTTTTTTTTTCTAAATCTTGTATCCTTGTTTTTGTATCATACATGTCATGAAAAACAAAACTTACATGTTTCATTGTGAATCCAGATCCACATACCCAAGAGAAGAACTGTTTAATCTTTCTCCAAACCAGTGATGTGATTCCTAATTAATCTTTAACAGTCACTTCCTTTTGAGTTTCTAGAATCCCACATCTTACTTCAATAAGTTTTTCTAGCACAATTAAAGATTTTGGTCCCAGGAGCCTACACTAATAATTGTGATGGATGGAGCCTGTGTTTATTACTCTCAGTGATGTTATTGATTCAGTCATGAAAAGTACTTTCTATATTCTACAGCTAAAGCAATTGACAAATGTTTGTGGTGAAAGATATGATAATCACCCTGAACGGATCATTATACAATGTACACATACATAAGTTAGCTTGCAGGGCACAAATGTGTACAGGTATTGTGTGTCAACTAAAATGAAATAAAACTGAAAGTAATAAGAAATTGAGGCTAAGCTTAGTTAAGACATGGGGGCAAGTACTTCCAGTAAGGGAATAGGTATACAAGGGTTAGAATTGCTGAGGCCAGGCATTGAGACCTGATCCACTGTACCAAGGTAGAGGGCAAAACTGAGGCAAGATGGACAACTTGAAAAAACTCATTGTACTCTCAGAAAGCTGAAATGTTTTGTTTTAAAGTCATAAAAATAATTACTGAAAATGGCTACTTCGTGGGGCCACAGCTTTGATTTGATGGGAATATCTTCTCTGGAATGGACAACTGAGTAACTACCACTCACTTTCTTACTGGTTTGATTTAATAAATGTTGTTGATGGATTGCTTCTTTTCTCTCTTAGACCTTCTCTCACCATGCCCCATAGGAATCTGACAGGAAGCTGCAATGTGAACTGTGGCTGTAAGATACATGAGTATGAGCCCGTCTGTGGGTCAGATGGAATCACATACTTTAACCCATGTCTGGCCGGCTGTGTCAACAGTGGTAACCTCAGCACTGGAGTAAGTATGAACCCTACATTCCTCTTCCGATGTGAATCCAGTGTCCTGTGGCAGAATTCAGACGCAGTCATGATGAATTCAGTCTCCTTTTTTAAGAGGCTCCAAATAACCTACAAAATACCTCTGACCAAATCCTAGAGGAAGGCATATTATGCAGTGCCATCATTGTTTCCTCAGGCACAAAAGCACCAAATCCTAGCCACTTAGACAACCAAAGACACACTTCCCCGGGCACGACTGGGTCATTTGGGTCTAGAGATTGGTTCCATGTCAGCCCTCTCCACTTTACATGTTGTGTCAACTCAATGGGACTGGACAAAGTTGAGTTCTAGGTGTTGCACTCATTCCCTTTGCAGGACTCTTGTGATAGATTTGAAAGTCAGGTGGCCACATTTGGTACTGATGGGAGAGAATGGGAAAGTAGCTCCCTGATGGGCATCTGTGAAGATGGACCGTAGTCATTTTTCAAGACCATCAGCTTAGTTCAGACTTTTTAAAAGACTTTCAGGGTAAAGATATTTCTGTCAGTTCAAGAATAGGCTATTCTGAGAATTCCCTTCCTTGTGAATTATAAATAGGTTCTAATGCTGTGGGAGAAGGTGTTCATATCCTACGCAGTTCTTCACTGAGCCTGGTTCAATTCTTTGTGTAATAACAGATTGGAGAAAGTTGCTTTAGTTGAAAAGTTAAGTGTGTTTGCTTGTTTTGTGCAGATGATAAGGGATTATATCATTGATTGAATTTTTGGGAAGTGTCATTTGTGAGTTTTGAATTTTACACTAGAGTGATAAGTGGAGAATTCCTGTGGCTGGTTCCCCCTTTACACTTGTACAGTTAGTGAGCTCCAGTGTGTGACCAACTTGAAACTGACCCTGAAATCTGCACTTCCCAGTGGCTAAGTCCTTCCTTGGGAGCCAATGCCTCTTCTGGTCCTCATTCTTTTACAAAGACCAGCAGGGGTATGTATTATGGTACAGCAGGTTAAGCTGCCATTTGGGATGCCTGCCACCCATACTGGAAGGCCAGTTTGAGTTCTGGCTCTTCTGCTTCTGATCCAGTTTTCTGTTAAGATGGCAGATAATGACATCTTCCTGGGAGACAGCACATGATGGTTCATGTGCTTGGGCCCCCTACCACATATGTGTGAGAACTGGATGGAGTTCCTGGCTCCTGGTGTTAGCCTGGTCCAGCCCTAGCTTCTATGAGCATTGGGGGAGTGAACCAGTGGATGGAAGACCTCTCTCTGTGTCTCTCTGTGTCTCTGTCTCTCTCTTGCTTGGCCCTTTAAGTAGGTGAAAATAAATAAGTATTTGAAAAGACGAGCAGTCCTTTGAGTACGGATGATTTGATAGCACTCCCTCTTCATACTTTTTCATGATTGTGTTATGAATTTTTTGCATTTATTAACATTAATGGACATTCCCTATAGGGAACTCTATGCTCTGAATTGTGCTAGGTGTTCTGAAGAGCGCAGATAAAAATGTGGTTGGGTCCTTGTTTTTTATGTTTACTTATTTATTTATTTATATTTACTTGAAATTCTGGGGAGTCACAGAGAGAAAGAGAGAGACAGAGAAAGGTCTCCTATTTTCTGGTTCACTCCCTGAATGTCCTTAACAGCCAGGGCTCTACCAGACCAAAGCCAGGAGCCCAGAACTCAATCTGGGCCTCTCAGTAGGTGACCAGGACCCAGATACTCAAACCATCATCTGCTGCCTCTAATGGTACACATTAACAAGAAGCTGGATCTGAAGTTGAGTAGCCAGGACTTGAACTGCGCATTACTTTATGGGATGTGGGCATCCAAAGTGACATCTTAATTGTTGCACCAAATCACCAAACAGCCACCTCTGAGTCCCTGTTTTTTTGTTTGTTTGTTTGTTTTGTTTTAAAGATTTTTTTTTATTTGTTTATTTGAAAGGCAGAATTACACAGAGAGAAAGAGAGGCAGAGAGAGAGAGAGTCTTCCATCTGCTTGTTTACTTCCCAGTTGGCCGCAACGGCCAGAGCTGTGCCGATCCGAAGCTGGGAGCCAGGAGCTTCTTCTGGGTCTCCCACATGGGTGCAGGGGCCCAAGGAGTTGGGCCATCTTTTACTGCTTTCCCAGGCCACAGCAGAGAGTTGGATTGGAAGTGTAGTAGCCGGGACTAGAACCAGTGCCCATATGGGGTACCGGCACTGCAGGTGGTGGCTCTACTTGCTAAGCCACAGTACCGGCCCCTGGGTCCCTGTTTTTAAGAAGTTTCTCTAATTGTAGAGTCGAGGAGTTAATTATAACCAAAAATGAGCCTATGGATTGTGAGTGTTATACAAAAGAGTATTGAAAGCTTCTTAGAAAAATTTAGGTCTAAATAATTTTGACCAACAGATCTTAACATCATTAAGATACACATTTTAAATTCCTACTGTTATCAGTAAGGAAGGTGTTATTAATGAAATATTGTTAATTTTTTAGATACTAGGGTTGTCTTAGAACATGTTAACTTTGTCTTAATATTCCTATGCTACTTTTTAATTTTGATTGATGTACATTGACCTTTATTTTGCTCACTTAGATACGGAATTACACAGAATGCACCTGTGTCCAAAGCCGACAAGTGATCACTCCACCCACAGTGGGACAGCGTGGTCAGCTCCGTGTGGTCATTGTCAAAACCTATCTCAATGAGAATGGCTATGCTGTGTCTGGGAAGTGTAAACGCGCCTGCAATACCCTTATCCCCTTCTTAGTTTTTCTTTTCATAGTCACCTTCATCACAGCATGTGCCCAGCCATCAGCCATCATAGTAACACTCAGGTGAGAACAGCATCCCACCTCTGGTGGGTGGTGTGCTTAGAACTGTCAGAGGCAGATTCCAGAATGTAGGCCCATGAGGCAGAGCAAAGAGGAGAGCAGAACAAGTTGTATGGAGGAATGTTCAGACACTTGCCAGGTGAATTTATGAAGAGTCAGCTTTTTGCTATCTGAAAGGGAAGGTGATACTGTCAAAAATTAGATGGGAGTTGCTCAATACTGGGCAGCCAATTCACCAGACAAGAGTTGAGGTTTACTCGAGTCCGGCTTCTTGGGGAAGAAGCAGACAACTTTAGTCTCAAAAGTGCTGTTCATAATTTGCAAGTTAGCAGGAAGCTGGGGGACTAGAGGATTAGGGAAGACTGTCAGACAGGTTTTAGGGTTGGTTCTGGTCATTCTGATGTCACTTGGATAGAAACTTCTTTGACAGGAAGCTTGGCACTTTGGACTGGTAGTTGCAAATCCCTTCCTTATCTGAGGTTTGCTCCTGAAATTCTTAGGACAGCATCTATTGAACAAATCTTCTGATCAATCACAAGATTAGCAGTAGGCTTTTGTTAGTTAAATGTGAAAAGGAAAGGAAGATATTGCCAGTACAATTACAAAAAGGCTATTTGTACCATTTCATATTCTGGAACTTTCTTTATTAGTTAGGTTCTGGTCCTACTGTTAACTGAAACTTCTTTGGGGTGCTTTTTGTTCCTGTATTTTCTGCCCTATGAGGTCCATCTTTAGGAGCTAAAAACCATTACTGTGTTAGCTATGAGAAGCCAGACCCACAGGAAGGCAGGATGGCAGGTGGTAGAGTAACTAAATGATGCACACAACAAAGGCTGTTATCTGCAACCTTGTAGGTTGTTCATACTGTACCTCCAGGATCCATGATGATTTATGCTGAGCCTGCAGTTCAAATGCTGAGCTCACGTGTTTTCCTATCGTATAACGTTCTGGAGTTGAGTCAAGAAAACAGTAGCCTGGGAGAGATGATTTTCAGTTGTTTAAGCCGTGCCCTCTTTGCCTTATTATACATCCTATCTGATTTTTTGTTTGTTTGTTTATAAGGGAACTTGGAAGCTACTTTTGTTCTTGTAAAAGAGTTGACACTGTCACATTCAAATCAGTGTTTTGGTATTTGCAGTACAGCCTGCAGTGGGCAGAAGAAGGGGCAGTGTGGTAAAGTGAGAGCATGGTACCTGTAGGGAGATCAGGGGCACAGTGCCATGAGGGAGTGAAGAAGTGATTCAACCCTCATCCTTCCTTTTGGCTTTTTAGATCACCACAGTGCTGGGCACTGCTTAGCAAGGCAGTGAGCTGTACTTTACTCTCTTGCTAAAGTTGTGCCTGGAATGTAAGATATTGGTACATGAGAAACCCACTGGTTTACTCACTAGGTTCCTCCATTAGCAGATATTTAGGATGTAACAACCACACGTGGAACACCCAGCAAATTCCTATGAAAAATAAATAAGTTGGGGAGAAGATAACAAGGACACTGCTCCTTGGACATTTTCCATTTTATACGCACACATTTATGTGTATGGTTTAAAGAGGATATAGATTCTCTTATCTGAAAAGAGCATGAATCATTACTAGACTCCCTCAGTTAAATAATCTAAATCTTTTCAGGTTAATTCTACAGAAGCTAAATAACCCACAGAAGGTCACCATTTTATAGTGCTCAGATGTGGCAAACCACCAGTTGGCTTCTCACCCAAAAGGCTGGAAAAAGGAGTCCTTGACTCTTTGCTAATGACACAATTAAAGGACTCCAGTCCTCCTGCCACCTAGGAATTGCTTAGAGCAAATGCTTTAGGAAAATAACAGAAGTCTGAGAGGGACTTATTCTTTCTTTGGCTTTTAACTTGTGCTTTTAAATTTTCTGGTTGTTTTGTCCTATTAAGGAAGTATAGGAGTCATTTTCAGTGTGCACACCTATCATTCTGGCAACTAGAGGTGAACAGAGAAAAAGAATGCAGTATTTGGGATAAAACTCCAAGAATTAAGAAAAAAGAACTGGTTTGGGAAGCTCAGTTAGAACAGCTGCTGCCTCTTCAGACAACAGCTTTTGACCTCTACCAGTATTTATAAAGAGACCGTCAGCATTACTCAACATCTCTTGGGCTACCCCTTTATTCAGTCATCTTGCTTGGCTGTAGTCAGAAATTCTAGTGGTTAAATGTTTGGGCCCAGCTTTCCTTTAGTTCCTAGCTCTGCATAACATAAGCTTGATTCCACATTCATTTTCTTGGCACTATTTTAAAATGTTTTTTTCTTTCCCTTCACTGTAGATCAGTGGAAGATGAGGAGAGACCTTTCGCATTGGGGATGCAGTTTGTTTTGTTGAGAACACTTGGTATGTTCCTGAATTTCCAAGGGTGGCTTTTAGTTCCTCTTTGTGGATGGCAGTTTCTCTGTGTCTTTTCAATTTCTTTGCAATTTCAATTGCAAATGAAGTCCTTTGTCACCATTAGCAGCTAGGAATTTACAGCTTAGTGGTGAGGACACAAATTCCTATTTTCTGCTGTGAACTTTTTTTTAATAGATGTTTTGTATTTTAATATTTCTGCTTGATCAGATTCCCTTAACCACAATCTATGCCTTTTTTTTATACCTTTTATTTAATGAGTATTAATTTCATAAGCACATCTTTAGGAATATACTGTTTCTTCCCACCATATCTGCTCTCTCACTCCCACTCCCTCACCACTTCCTCCTCCCTCTCTCCTTCCCAGTCCCATTCACCATTAAGATTCATTTTCAATTAATTTTATACATAGAAGACCAATTCTATGCAAGGTAAAGACTTCACACACAAAGTAAAGCATACATACATACAAAATATAAAAAAACTGTTTGAGAACAAGTTTTACAGTTAAATCTCATAGTACAACTAATTAGGACAGAGGTCTTGCATGGGGAGTAAGTGCACAGTGACTCCTTCTGTTAATTTAATAATTAACACCCTTATGTATGACATCAATGATTACCTGAGGCTTTTGCCATGAGCTGCCAAGGCTATGGAAGTCTTTTGAGTCCACAGTCTCCATCAGTGTTTAGGCAAGGCCATAGGCAAAGTGGAAGTTTTCTTCTCCTTCAGAGAAAACTACATCATTCTTTGATGGCCCCTTCTTTCCAGTGGGGTCTCACTCAAAGAGATCCTTCATGTAGGACGTTTTTTGCCACAGTATCTTGGCTTTCCATGCCTGAAATGCTCTCATGGGCTTTTCAGCCAGACCAGAGTGCCTTAAGGGCTGATTCTGAGGGCATTTTAAAGTGATTATCAGTCTATGAGTGTGCCTTGTAGACTGCTTCCCATATTGGGACATTCTCTCCTTTTTATTTCTATGTATTATTATTACAAGACACTTGATCTCATTTATATGATCCCTTTACCACTTAATTCTATATATATGATCACTTTGACACTTCATATGGTCACTTTAACACTTAAGATGGCATTTTAACCACTTTCTGCTATGAACTTAAAGTTGACAAGTTCTTCTCTGGGTTGAAACAAAACCAAACCAACTTTAGGTTAGTTCCTTTTTCACTCTGAATATACACTTGAGCAGAATTCCCTGGAGTTTTGTACCATAAGAAATAGTACAGCCAGAAATTTAAAATTTGTTTGTTTTCTTGATGTTTTGATATCTCTATACTTTTTAACACAAAAGCAGAAGAAACTGGTGATTATTTTATGAAATTTTCAATTCTTTCTAGTAATTTTATTGGTCAAGAGCATAGCTGTCAAATTTTCTGAGGAAAAGAAATTTAAAAATTCAAAAAAATCCCCAAATAAAATACAAGGACTGCCTTGGATAGGTTTTCTTAATAGGAGAAGCTCATTAGTTCTATGTCAGTGTGAAAAACCAAAGAGTTCATTGTGTAGGAAGAATATTGTTCTTATTTTTTAAAATTTAATTAATTTATCTGAAAGAGACCAAGAGATGACCCACAACATTTGGGACTGGCCCAGGCCAAAATTGGGAGGCAGGCTCTGACAACACAATCCAGGTCTTTCATGTGGGTGATAGGAACTCAGTTACCTGAGCCATCACTGCTGCCTCCTAGGGTCTGTGTTAGCTGGAAACTGAAGTCAGAATTGGGCACAGCATTCAGGCCCTCCAATATGGGGTGTCCTGTCCCATCCAGAGTCCTAATCACTCTGCTAAATATCTGCCCCCTTTCCTTATGTTTACAAGCATGGTGTCACCTGTAAAGTGTTGGGACCATGAGTGGGAAGAAAGTGTACGAAGAAACTCATTCCCTTGACCAATTTCAGTGCATTTACAATTGGTTTCCTCATATCAAGTTGATGTTTTCTTTCTAAAGTGACAGTCAGCTGCTACTCCCTGCCTGTGTCCCCCATCCCCTGTAATCAGTACCATTGTCAACAGGAGGGAAAAAAAATCAGATTTTTTGATTCAATGTGTTTTTGGTATTGAAGAAGAAAATATTTTAAAATGGCCTCTTCTGACCATTTGAAGCAGTAATCCTCTCTGGTAACCCTCAGTGTGATGGCGGCTCAGTCTCCCAGGAAAGTGAACTTTCCACTGAGCTCCAGGATGAAATGCTTCCAGGGTCAATTCATTGGTGGCTTGCTTTGTGGTACTAATAAGACTTCAAAAGGCATCATTTCTAAAAGCAAGCTTGCTTTAGGAAAATCTGACACATTCAGAAATTGTTAAGAAGTGTGCCTTATAGTACTCACTGAAAAGTAAAAAGCATTATATTGAAATGGAAATTTGTTCACCAATGGGGTTGTTGAATAGGAAAAGAGAAAAATAGCTTTTTCTTTTTGCTGGAGGAGTGGCCCTGGGGCTGGGGTGATTTGATGTGAATTTGAAGGTAAAGGTAAGTCAGCAGGTGCATACTGCAGCAGCAGGAAGGAGTGGGAGGAGAGCATTTCAGGCTTTTAGTATTGAATTCAATCTGATCTTCACTTCCACTGATTGTGAAAAGGGTAGTCAGGCCAACAAGCCAATTTTCAATTCCCCAACTTCCAAAGCAAAAATGCTTTCATAATGTTAAAATTGAATTCTATTGGTAGCCCTCAATTTAAATAAATACAACTTCCTTAAAAAGACATCACTCACAGCCTTCTGGGCTGGTGTCCATCATCCTCTCTCCTTCCCTCTTCTTTCTTCCTTTCCTCCCTGGGTCCCTCACATCCATGACCTCCTTCTACACAGTCTTGTTGAGGACCCCTGGGCTGTGCTCAGAGGTCCTGGAATGCAAAGGACAAAAAGGCATAGTCCTTGCCATGAAGAAGCTGAGAGGCAAACAGATTAAACACTGTGATAGTTAATTCAAAGTTAATACATAGTTAATACAAAGTTAATACATGGTTAATACAAAGTTAATAATAGTTAATACAATGCACTGGAATAGAGTGGCAGCTCAGTGAGTAAGGAGTTTAAAGGAGGGATAGACATTTGCCCACTGAATAAGTTGGGGCTAAGGCATGTTTTGGCAAAGAAAGAAGCATATGATGAAAGAAGACTAGTGGGCATATTTTCTTAAGATATTAAAGAAATGGCTGGGGGTGGGAGTTTGGCCTAGGGATTAAAAGGTGGTTATGACAGCTGTGTCCCACACTGGAGAGTCTGGGTTCAGTACCCACCTTTGACTCCTGACTCCAGCTTTCTATAACGTGCACCCTTGGAGCCCATGGTTGTGGCTCAAGTAATTGGGTCCATGTCATCCGTGTGGGACACACAGAATGAGTTCTTAGCTCCCACTTGGGTGTGGCTCAGCCCTGGTTGTTGATGACATCTGGAGAGTGACCTAGCAGGTGGTTGCTCTCCATCTGTCCGTCTTTCTGTCTTTCAGATCAATAAATCCGTATTTGAAAAAATAAAGCTATGTCTGAATCATAGGCCAAACAGTGAAGTTACTGCTCATCTCCAATGTTTCTTAAGCTTCGGAGATGAATTCTATGCCATAATGATTTCCACACCTCAAGTACCTTCACAAAGGTGCTGCTTGATAGGCTAACTGGCTTCTGGGAGACAAGGCTTTTCTCATGTTCCTTCTGTATCCAAGGACGGGAACCCAACCCACGAGAACTAAGGCCACAGAATTGTGGTGGCAATAAAAGTTTCAGCACAGTCTCCTAAGTATTAATGGCAAAATTCCACTTTTAAGGTTAAGAAGAGTCTTTAATTATTCTTTAATTGCAGTTGTATCATGGAAGGATATTTGACAAATAAAATGCTATCTATCTAAGGTGTATAGGTAGTTGAATGTGCATAAACAGGTAACGGACATTTTTATGACTAAAACCATTAATGCATTCTCAATTACAAACTGCAGGATTTTTAGGTATTTACCACTCAGTGAATGCTTTTATGGTAAATATAGGATGATAAGATGTGACCCATCTTTTAAAAAACTCTCATAAGAAAATCAGGCTTATCAACTGGTGTCAGAGCTTGCCTTGCTCATTTACCGATCTGTTTTCTCCTCCGAGATGTGCTGGATCTTGACCTTTTTTCTCCTTCTCCGCAATTGTAGCATACATTCCGACCCCAATTTACTTTGGAGCAGTTATCGACACCACCTGTATGCTCTGGCAGCAGGAGTGCGGAGTGCAGGGCTCTTGCTGGGAGTACAACGTGACGTCCTTTCGCTTCGTCTACTTTGGTTTGGCAGCTGGCCTTAAATTCGTCGGCTTCATCTTTATCTTTCTGGCCTGGTACTCCATCAAATACAAGGAGGAGGGCCGGCAGAGGCACAGGTGGAGAGAGCGCCCCCTAAGCACCGTGAGTGAGCTCGTGGGCCAGCCCGACGGTGCTGAGAAGTACGCCCGGACTAGATCGTGTCCTGCTTTCAGCACCCAGGGAGAAGAAGAGGCAGCTCTGCAGAAGGGCATGCACTGCACGGCACAGACCTATCCGGGGCCCTTCCCAGAAGCAATCAGTTCCTGTGCAGACCCGGGGCTGGAAGCCAGTCCCACTGCCCTATAGCTCCCTCCTGAAGCTTGAAAATGAAGACTTTGGTTTTGTTGGTTGAGTTCAATATGGCGACTTGAGAAACACCCGTGCCTTCTTTTCTTTCTTTTTTTTAACCTCTACAGACACAATCCTCAAACCAACAAGACTCAGCATACTCAGCCACTTCCGGAGGAGGGCTGGATACCTCAACAAGACTGCGAGCCTCACCCCTCTCTTCTCCAAGAGGAGAGTTAGCTAAATTTGTTAGCATTTCTGCTCTGTCAACCCAATGCTCATGCTCCAGTATGGTATGATGTCGAGGTACATGGTTAACCAAATCTGGGAAAGGTAATGGTGGTGCATCTCCTTAGTATACACTCCAAACAATGGTGAGCTTGACCATGACTCTTACACATCAAGGTTTTTAGATATGAACACCTACTGTGAGTTCTGCTACAAAGCACAAACGCATTTGACTCAACTATGCAATTTGATGGGAAAAATGAAAGTGCAGCAGGCTACTTTGGCTTCCTGAGAATAGAGCAGGTATATCTTTGAATGGAAGAGGGGAAGCTTCCCTAAAGTACTGTTAGTAGCCTTTTAAGCCATAGCGGAGTTTTCAATCAGGTAGAACTTTCTAAATGCTGCAAAGGAACCATGTGCATAGCCTCGTAGAAGGAGCAGCTACATCATTTCCCAAGACACATTCTCTTTAGTCTGTCTGCCCTGTCGTAGGTAGTTAAAGAGGCTGCTGATCATGAATCTGATAGTTTGAATAAAGACTCCATAAGGGACTCTAAAACCTGTGTGCTAAACAAGATGGCCCAAAATTGTAATTTGAGATGCATAATACAAAGAGAAACAGATGGCTTTCTCATCTAAGGAAATTGCTGCAAAAATGTCTTGAGTTCTTTAGGGTAGTTAGGAATTATAAGCTACACAGTCAAAGTAGTCAGAGAACAGACTCCAGAGATGTAAGACCAGGATCTTGAAAGCACTGGCAAATCCGTGTTGTTTTCTTTTTTCATACAGAAAATTGCTGTGTTGCTTCTGAAAGTGTGTCATTAGAGCAGGAAAGCTGACCCTGGGATATGAAAATCACTTTGAATGCAGGAAGAGGGAGATCTGTAAGCTGCACCCAGCATATGATTCTAAGTGACGGTGGAGAATTCTTTACGATAAACTGTTCTGTCACACTCGATAAGAGTTGGAATCATTGTGCACCCTTCTTTGATCCCCTCCTATTGTCACCTTCCTGCAGTGAATCTCAGAGGATTTTTCGGCTCCTAAATGCCCTTTGGATTCATTATCCGTCATTCTCGTCAGTACCTCCCCGCATGTCACTTTGATTTAGGCACCACATGTAACGCTTTCTACATGGTGCTTAGGGTAGTGACTGCCAGCAGGTGAATTTATGAGATCTGGCTGTTGGGGACTGTAAGATCCAAATACCAATAGAATTATGAGTGATTTCTGCCAAGGCACCTGTGATCGTGTAGGGCTAATTTGGACCATGTTTCTTTCCTCACCTGGTTTACACTCTTCCATGGAAGAGATGTGATTGTGGGACGGCCCCACGATTCCTGCCCTTGCCTTCCATCTTTGCTGGGCTGTACAGCTGGAATCGTGTGACTATTCCTAGGTCCAGGGTCATTTTCCTTTCTACCTAGAAATGGTCAAGTGGTTCTTTTGGTACATGCAATTTGTGGTGGTGGTTTTTCCCTATTGGACTGAATCATGTCTGCAAGGGATGGAGTTTGTGGTTTCAAGCGACAAGGTCTTCCCTTTGGGTCTTAGGTTTTTGGCTCTTAAAGTGGTGTACATTCTTGCTTGGCTAAGATTGTAAGTATATTGGTATCTGTCAAACTTCAGCCAAGGTGGCACACACTGAAGGTGTTCAGAAGACACTGCTGATCGAACAGATGTCTACTGTGAGACCTCAGGGCTCTTCTTTGCCCTCTATGGGAGATCTTGATCCTTCAGAAGGTTTCCTTTATTGTTGGAACTAAAGATGTGTAGTTGGGAACAGGTGATGCTTTCTTAATTTTCCTGTGATCATTAAGGTAGTACAATAACAGGATATTGGTGGGATTGACACTTTATTTGGTAGCTAAGATTGCTGAATTCACCAATGGGCAATTAGAGAGCCTTCTTCTAGCTCCTTCTCTACCTTGAACAGTCATCCAGATGTGCAGCCATTGACCATTCACCAATTAACTGTCAAGTACCATTTTGCCTGACTGTCATCTATTACTTTATGAAGTCCTTCTTGCTGATCAGGCCAGAATCCAAAGAAAATGGCCTGAAATGTGCATCGCAGTGTTAATATTGTACTTCCTAAAGTATCCAATCATTATAAATAGCAGGTGTGTCATTAATGTATTGTCAATGAACATCAGCTAAGCAGTAAAAATCATGAGGGAATGAAGTTTTGGAATATGAACCAATTAATAATTGTTTCCAAAATGCTTTGGCATCTGGTGGGAGCACTGAAATAGTGCATGGCCAATTACAGTGACTGTTTTGTAGATGATTTCATTTAATTGTGTATACGAAGCCAATCTATGGTTGTTAATAAATTGATCATGTTACTTTCTGGTCACAGCCACTATTAGCTTTCATTGCCACTTTCCATGAGTGTATCTTTGGATTACTTGTTTGGCAGAAGGTCATCTTATTCCTTTATATACTCTACGTCACAGTATTATTTGGCTTTAACATGCAAATATAATATCCTTGAGTCCAGCCTACTAATTTAGCAGCTCCTAGAGGGTGAATTAAGTGGTTGGAGCACATCCTCTTGGTTATCTTCATCATCATGGACTCCTTCTTCTTTGATAGTGGATTTAGTTCTTAAATACAGTCAAAAATATTGGTGGAAGGGGAAAAGGGGAGTAGAGAAGAAAAAGTGAACTTTTTTTGTGTTTTGATTGTAGAGCATTTTGTCAAGTATTTAATACACATCATTTTAATCCCTTTAATAACCTTGCAAAGATTTCATTCTGTTTTTTTAATACATAAAAAACTGAAGCCAAGAGTGGCAAAATACCTTGTGTATCATTGTATAGAATGATAAAATCAGGGTGAAGATTTTTCTGCGTTATTCACTTATTACACTACCCAATGCATACAATAGTTTTTGGTTAACGAAAGCAAGATGTGATAATAAAATAGTGAAGTTAAAATGTTTCATTTTTTTGATGTGTTGCTGTTTCTAAAGAGTGCAGAAGTTAAAATTTCTTTGTGTAAATAGAAAAAAACTGTAGGAAACATCAACAAAAAAACATTTAATGTTTAACTAGATTTTCAAAGTAAATTTACATGTATTTAGCTAAGTGTTACATTCAAATTGTTTTTCATAACATACCTCAAATATTTATTTATAGTTCATGTTTAACAAAGAACAAATTCAATTTTGACATTAACATTGAGTCAACAGTAGAGTTTCTAAAAAGAAACATTATGAGGAAAGGTAGTATTGATTTGTTGAATCTGAGCTTTGGGGGTTTCAGGTGTATGTTTTTTTTTTCCTCTCAGAATATTAACATATTCATTGGTATTTTTGTGATATGAATTTTAAGATTCCTAATAAATATTTCAAATGAATGTATACAAAATCCATACCTAACCATCGATGCAGTTGTTACCTTTAGAAGCTGTGACAACAGACTGCAGCGTGTGCTTGGAAGTGTTCAAAGAAGGGAGTGACCTGGTGGAGAACCTCGTGGAGGGAAGGGCTGTCCTATATTTTCACCAACCACCAAGAAAATGCTTCTTTAGTTTGCATTTCTGGAGTGCATATATTGGTGGACTGGGATCCAGAAAATTTCTTTTTGCAGCCTGTTTTGTAGCAACCTTTTGTGCACCAAAGAGAACCTTCATGGTTTGAAAGGACCTGAAGCATTTGTGGAAATTCTTTAGTGTGCCTGGGGGCAGGAGACAAGCGCCATTCTAGGCTGGTGTCAGTTACACTTTGTGATTGTGTATGTGCTTAAAACATCCCAGATGACACACACCATGAATACAACTATGTATACATAGGTGCATACGGAGTATTCTGAGTAGCATTGGATACCAAAATACTATAGAACTCAGAATCACCTAGACTACAGGTTTGGTAATTCTCTGTTATACCGACTCGTAGGTAGCTTGACACATATTTGTGTTTCCCCTTCTATAGTAAGGGAGCCTGTGGCTGGCAGGTGAGGTTAGTTGCCTTGTGCACTTTATCTTCTCTGTTTTTTTCTCTCTTCATCTTCCGGGATGCTGCTGGCTGTATCTGTCCCAGGCTACTTGTTGCATTGAAATTTTCAACACTTCATTTTTACTCACCCCTAGGAAGGGTCAAATAAGATAAAAGCTCTCCTTAGCTGTTTGCTTTAGCAATACTAAAAAAATGCCTTGGTGCTAAAAATATCTAACAATGCATGTTCTCCACTGACTTCACAGTAATTCACTGATAGGGGCTGCATGTGCTTTCCATTTGGAAATCTGGAAAATATCCCAGAAAACAAGCACCCACTACTTGCATTTCAACAGTTAATTCATGCACTCCACACTGCAGAAAGGAAGCGTGTAAGGGGGATACTCTTCTATGGGAAACTCAGTGCTTTTGATATTTATTTTAGCAAGAATAATTAGATGCTAAAAATAATTTCAGAGAGAGGTGAAAAATATTTCAGATAATCTTTTCTTATTTCTTCTCCAAAAAGCTTATACCCATGTAATATATTTTTATCACTGGGTTTTTGGAAGTGTTCTCTTTTTCTGGTATTCTACTCTTACAAGTTAAAATTGAACAACATATTTTCAAAAAGTAAAGTAACTGCAGGGACATATTAAACCAAAGGGGTGAGCTAAAGTTATTTAAAGTTTGTATCTAGAAGTGAAAAGCAAGAATCATTGATATAAGACTTGATTGTGGGCATTTTTCTCAAAATACATACCTCTATCCCAAACCCCAAATGTTAGTTTAGAAGCACGAATCAGGAGGGTCAACCTCTAACTTTTTAATTTAAGGAAATATAGTATAATAACTGTCAAATAAGCTGGCTCTAGGATCTTAATGAAATGTGTGTTCTGTGTGTGTGTGTGTGTGTGTGTGTGTAGAGGTATGCTTGCAATGAAAGGCTGTTTCCAGTTGTTACATAAAAGCATTTGATTTTTTGATTTTTAACATGAGTATTTATTTGGAAACCTCTTAGGGTAATTTAAAAATGTGTAATTTCCTTGTTTAATGAAATCTGTTGTCAGTGTACTAATAAACTGTGGTTTACAACATCTTGAATACTTGATCATTGAAAATTAAGGACAAAAATTTAAAAAAGAATAAACTGTGTTGGATCAGAATTAGTTTGTCTCGAGATGTTTGTTGTTTGAAGAGATGAAGTAATGATGCCAGTGTGATTTCCCACCATTCCCACAAAATTAACTTTATCTAAGTGGTACCTCTGCCTCAAAGCAGAATGTATCACATGTGAAGTACTAGGATTAGAGTTTTATGAGTCTGCCAAAGCCCATCTTTCACTGGCTCACCAAAGTGAATTTTTTTAAGTGGCTCATTAAATGTCTAAAAATTCAAATAATACTTTCTGACTGCAGAACAAGGCACATGCCTTGAATATGGTGTACTAAGTTAAGCTTAAGTGACGTGCTAACCTAGTATCTTGGCAACTTTATAGCACATGAGTTTATTTCTCACTCACATTACATGTCTGTTAGGGGTCAGTTCCATACAATACCTCAGGGACCCAGGAACAGAGACTTCATCATCTTGAACTTTCAGGGTCGGGCTTGGTTGCTGAACAAGGAAAGGAAGAGCCCAGAAAAACGACAAAGGGGATTTTTTCTTTCTCAGTCCAGAAGTGATACCTGGTACTTCTCCTGCTTCATTTACTTAAACTACTCTCATGGCTTCCCCTAATTGCCTGGAGCCCTAAGCCAATGGGGAACACTTGGTGAGCACTGGTGGGTATTATTCTTTGTGGTTGACTGTGATCAGATAGGAAGGACTTTGAAAGTGTTCAACTGATGAATCCAAAATTTGATAAGTAAAGGGAAAGCCTCAAGTACAAGAGAGAGTATATCCAAGAGTGAATATCAAAATGTGGCCAGCACATTAGCTAAAAACCCTCTTGCTTGTCTTGTCATTGCTACTGAATAATGAACTCATTGATGACTGGTAAAACAGCCCATGGACAGGAGCTTGTGCTCAAACTCCATCTAGGGAGAAAAAGCACTGGACTTTAAAAAATATGTTGAAACATTTTAATTGGCACATGATAATTGTACAAATTTATACAGTATGATATTTCAATTCAGATCAGGGTAAATGGCAAATGCATTGCTTCAAACATGTATCATTTCTTCATGCTGGGAACACTTGGAATACAAAACTAATTGTCAACCATAGTTTTCCTATTGTGCTATAGAACGTGAGAAGTCATTCCTACTGTGCAACTGCCATCCCAGGATCCACCCTCTCTGCAGTCCCTTTGGTCACCTCCCATGCCAGTCTCTATTCTGCACTTGTGTGAGAGCAGCTTCTGGAGCTTCCACCTAAGTCAGAATATGCCATGTGTGCCTTTGGGTGCCTCTTATTTTACTGAACAGAGCATCTTTCAGGTGCATCAAAAACCCTGGGTGGTGAGGGCCTTCCTGATTGACAGCAAAGTTTTCTACATACAGTGGCATGGGAAAATTTTTTTTTTAAGATTTTTTAAATGTATTTATTTGAGAGGTGAAGTTACAGACAGAGAGACAGAGAGAAATGTCTTCCACCTGCTGGAGCTGTGCAGATCTGAAGCCAGGAGACAGGAGCTTCTTCCAGATCTCCCATGTGGATCTCCCAAGCACTTGGGTGAACTTCTACTGCTTTCCCAGGCCATAACAGAGAGCTGGATCTGAAGAGGAGCAGTCAGGACCTGAACCAGCGCCCATACAGGATTCTGGTGCCCCAGGTAGAAGGTTAGCCCACTATACCACAGCGTCGACCCCTGGAAACTCTTGCAGGAAAAGCAGAAGAGGGAATAGAGGCAGAGAAATAACAGGATGACTTAGGGGTTGAAGTGCAAAATGACTGTATTTAGAATCCTGCCTTGAGCACTCCACAGCTGGAAAGCAGGGGAACTGATTTCCATTCTTCTCTCTCCCAAAGGCTGCACAGTCAAGCCCCTGAGGTACTGGGCTGAGGGATGACTGTGTGCTGACTCCTCTTTTCTTCCTGGCTTTGTGCATTCATCAGGGGAGTCCTTTTTTTGCAAAGAGTAAATAGTGACTCCTGCCAGAACCTGCCATCTTCTTCTCAATTGTATGTGTGAAGTTAGGCGAAAAGATTTCTCCAGAATTTCTTTCTCACATTTTTTTGGTATAGACAGCAACATTTTTGGTCTTGGGCATTTTGAAATAGACACTAGACAATATTTCTCCTTAAGAAAGGAGAAGTGGGGGAAGTTGATGAATGTGTTCACTTATCTGTCTTTAGTCCCAGACCTGGACAATTTCAGTGTTTTAAGAGCTATTATTATAAAGCATCCAGTTCTCTTCTTCTTTTTAAAATTGCCAGCTGGGCAGAGATGGCCTCTGTGGCTTCAGTGTACAGGAGCCAAAAAACATTTTAATTGTACAAAGTCATTGGAAAGTGAGTGGATCAATATTTGGTGCTCACTTTTGAATTTAAATGTCAGTTTGATGCAGTTCCAACTCGTAATACCAATATAAATCAGTAAAAAACTGAAACTGCTCTTTGGTCTGCTGGAAATGCTAACATCTTAAGTACTGAAGGAGAAGCAAGCCAGCCATGGATCAAGTTGTTCTAGATGTGTTCTGAGAAGCACAGCTGTTTGATAATTCAATGTAAGTGGCAGCTTTGATAGTGCAGATGCTGGCTCCAAAGAAAGTTGTCTTTAGTTACACCAGACCGACACCTAGTGGTCATTTTGGGAAGCACATGGACTGTGTTAAGGAATTTCTGGTTCCTGGACTTGAGGGAGTGTGGTTCTATAATTATCATTAACGTAGCAAGGCCCATAACCTGCTAATGCTGAAACCTACTAGAGGTTGGATTGGCTTCTCTCTAGCTCTGCTGGCCTTGAGAGGTTAGGGACTGCCAGAGAAACCAGGAATGGAGGACCTCCAGGTTGAGTCCTGGAATGCTCCCTGGGGTCAAGGTAGAGAAGTCACACAGAAGGCAATGCCTTCTGTTCATTGCTCTCATTTGCCAGCTGGAATGAGGTAATGCTGAGCACAAAAGACCCCAAACAAGTGTGGCTCCATTGTCCCTGTCTCTCTGTGGAGCATTTCCTAGTGTGAAGGGGCTTAGTGCCAATAGGAAGAATCTGATCCTTGACAATCTCTTTCTCAACTGCATTCATACAGCAATGGGCTCATTAGGAAGCCCTGAGATACAGTGTAGGCAGACAGCTACCATCAAGCACACAGCCATGAGAAAGAACGAACCAGAGCAGTGCTAACCCTGGTCATTCAGGGGCAGCTGCTTCATCAGAACTGGGGATGGGGCAAGATCTGGGGAGTAGCTGGTTCTTCCCACCATTGGCATTGGACTTGGTACAAAATTAGTTTTCTTACTAAGAGAAGAGTGTGAACTGGGGCAGATGTCGTGTCCAGGGTAGAGAAGTCCAGGAAGTTTCCATGGGAAGAAAAAATAACCTTTGAAGCGAGATGGGAATTGAAGTATGGAGGATATTTCTGCAAGTGGAGGTGGGGTCTGGAGGGGTGGAAACGGGAAGACAGAGGGTAGGGAAGGGGCCAGTTCGGGTCCAGGAAGTCAGTGGAGGACACACGGGGTGGAGAGGAGCAGATGAGACAGAGGCTGCAGCAGCTTCCTCTGGCTCCAAGTCCCTGACACAGAGGAGTTAGAAAGCACTGAGGATTTCTGATGGGAAGGAGACTCTGGCCTGAACCATGGCAATCAGAGGCTCATCAGGAAGTGAGCGTAAGATGCGTGGTGAGCTGCAAGAGGCCAGAGACAGGAAAGGCTTCGTGTCTACTGGAGCCGTTATAGCAGCTTCTACAAGAAGTCAGGAGGGCCTGTCAAAGCTGGGTGGAGGAACACATTGAGGTTTTCATTGCCCTGGGATTTTTGATTTGTTTTCTGTTACATGATTGGACATACAAGGCAGAAAGAATTTGGGGAACTGAAGAACTTAAAAAAAGACCTAACAAAAAAGCAGTTGAAGGTCTTTTAAGTGTAGAAGGCTGGCATGCCTGGATATGTTGCCCTGGGTGGGGTATTAGGTATTAACTGCTTTTCTCTTAACCAAAAAGCCCTGTAGATGCTGGGGATCAAGGGATATTTTGTCTCAAAAGGGCCAGACAGCACCTCAGAGGGAATCTAGTTTGGGGGTGGCAAGTAGGATTTTTGTCTTGCACGCCAACTCCAATTAAGCTGAGTTGGTAGCTGGCTGGAAAAACAGCTGGTAGTAGTGAGAGGGATTTTAATGCCACAAAGGCAAACATTTAATGGGAAAGTGTCCAATGTCTTTCCAAGGCACATTTTAGGAAAAGAAAGCTTATACACTGGGTATTTGTCATCCTTGACCAAAATTTCTTATTTTAGTTGATTTTTGTCAGCTCTGAACTTGTTTTCAGCAAAGTTCATATGGCTTTCCTAAGCTCACATGGACAGTAAAACTTAGTTTGAAATCCACAGAGGTCTTCTTATTTGTCATGTTTGTTGTTCTTTGTCAAATGGGACCCCACTATGGCCACTCTCTTCTGACTTGGTTGGTGTTTGTGTGGCTGCACATGTGTGGGATTTTCTGTGCTCTCTCTCTCTCTCTCTCTCTCTCTCTCTCTGTGTGTGTGTGTGTGTGTGTGTTTGCATGAAATTATTTATTTATGAATGAGCGAGCTAGAGAGACACCTCCCTGGTTCGTTCTCCAAATACTCCCAACAGCTACTGGTGGTGGGCCAGGCTGACTCTAGGAGCAGGAACTCCACATGGGAAATCCCACATGCGGGTGACAAGGACCCAAGTGTTTGAGCCATCAGCTGCTGACTCCCAGCCAGGATGGGCAATAGCCGGAAGCTGGAATCAGGAGTGGAGCTGGGAATAGAACTCCAGCATCCTGATATGGGACGCAGATGTCTTAATCATGGCGTGAAATGTCTGCCCTGTGTACGTGTGATTAAGTGGATAACGTGAAAAGTGCTTGGCCCTCACCTCTGCTAAATCTCTTTCTCTTCCACCTTTGTGAGGAGTGGGGTATGTGTGGTCAGTTAAGGATGGGCAGTCTCTAAGGACCCTTCAAGATCTGAAAAGCAGCCCTGGGAGACACACAGGTGCCCCAGGGAGCTGGTACTCCGTGAATAGTTAATGAGCTGAACTAAAATGGAGTATTCTCCAGGACAGCAGCCTTTGGCCTATTTGCTTTTTACAGGGGAGGAATATAGAGCAAGGACCCAAGATGCATCTTTGGGTACACTATAATCTTGAACTCTGTTCTCTCAACAAAACTGTGGTTTGTTCAATCCCTGGGTCCTTTACTCCAACCTCCCTTCCCACCCCTCACTTTTTTTTAAGCTTCTGGTCTCTGGACACTTCCCAGATGTTAGTCTCTCCATTTGAAGGCTACATCTCAGATTTGGAACACCAGAAGCTCAAGGGGGTTGCTAATTAGTACAGTCCAGGTCATGGAGGTTAGGTTTCTCCTAAAGTTCATGACCCTCAAAGAACCCAAACTACCTTCAGTGGGTCTTTCCCCTGCTTTTGGAAAACCCTACTTATGCAGCCCAGGAACAGCCACACAATTTGTAGGATCTAGGGAAAAATGTCAATGGCAGCCCCTCGCTCAAAAATTACTAATGTTTTTCAACATGGCAGCAGCAGAGCACTAAGGCAGGCAAGAGTCCCCTGGGACCTGGTGCTGCTTCTGACACATCCCCCTGAAAGTAGTGAGACAAATCCATAGAACATCACTAAAGAGAATGTTCCATTGTGCAGGGTCTTGGGGTTGGCGTGACAAGGCTGGCTCTTCTTCAATTGTGTAGGCTGAGGTCAGCCCTCAGTTCACTTGGAAGGAAGGAATGTACCACAAAAACTTGGTTAAGTTCATTTCTCTGAAACAGGTAGTTTAAACAGCTTTTATTTCAAGAAATATTGCTTCTGGACTTTCCTGAAGCCAGAGTTGTTCTATAAAAGTATTACAGAGTATTATACAAGACTTAAAAAACACAGTATGCTTCCTAATAACTTGAAATCTTTTACAAAGCACATCATTCACGACCATAAATATGTTTATTCTGTCATTCAGCCGGTGACACACACATCTGATAAAGAGCTAGTTAATTTTAACATATGTACAGTCTGTGATAAAACCTTAAAGTTACCAAAGAGTCAACTAGAACATATTAAATTTCCTTTAGAAGAGTTTACCTTAACACTTGAGGAAAGCATAATTTACCTAAGCACTTGAATGATCTAAAAATAATAACCACTGTTAGGTTAAACAAAAAAATCTTTTTGGGGAGTTAGTTGAATAGGGTACTCTCAATGAGGTAATCCTTTTGCTGTTATTTAAAACTCTAATAATACAAAACAAGAATATTTGCAGGAATACAGATTTTCAAATACAGTTTTGAATTATGTCCTTTTGAACTCTCAAAACATGGAGAAGACCTTAAAAATATTCTTACAACACAATGTTATGAAATGAAGCTCCCTTATGGTTGGTTTGATTATGAAACATTCATGATTTGATTTTGCTGAAAGAAACTCTTTATATAAATTCAAAACAAAACATGTTTTCTCAACACTTAAGCTTATTAACCAGGCCAAGAAAACAAAATTAAAGATGCAAATTAAAGGTCTTCAGTCCTCTTTCTCCTGGCAAGAAAAGAATCTAGATTTAGCAGTCTTAAGTAACGGGATGAACAACTTGAGACTAGGCATAGACAGAGCAGGCAATCTTTGTTTTGTCCACTTGTTTATTTATTTGTTTTGACCACCAACATTATTAGCCATGCCTTTCTGCTAATCAGTTTTAGCAAAGTCGAGGTAAAACACATGCAATATTTTCTGGCAAAGCGTATATTCAACAATATGTGTTCCATACTGTGTGTCATCCTTGAGGTTCTATTTGACTTGGTCACAGGCAGAGCAAGCAACGCGACAGTGATCAGCCTGCAAAAAATGGTAAGACTCACCCAATAGGTACGGCATTCCAATCTCAAAGTGCAAAATCACTGAATCAAAAAAATGGCACTGAAAACTTCCAGTGGTTACAATGGACTCAAAACTTCATCCTGCAGGCAGTGAAAGTGTGTGTTGAAAAATTCACAGAGGATGTCAAGTTTTAGAAACTTGGAAAGGCACAATTCTAGCCATCTTGATTGGACAATATATATATGTTGTGTATATATATGTCCCTACAATGTTCAAAAGATAATACTGTTTTAGTACCGAACAACACAAACAAAACAAAAACCTCCCACCCTTTCTTTCTACTCTTGGCAAATAGTGAACTACAACAATGAGTCCCTGTGTGCATCTCGTTTGCTCACATGTGCCTTAATTTTGTGGCACAAATGGACTCAGGGTAGCTAGGAATGTTGGCAGTAATGATCGCTGCTATCAGTTTACTAATAAAAAGTGAAAAGGAAATACTGTGTTTAGGGGAAGGTCATACTTTCATCTAATCAGAGAAGAGTGGAGAGGAGGCACTGCCTTCCAGATGTGGTGAGCTGTCTGTGGTGGAATTCTTCTCCACTGTGGTCAACATCCTCTCCACTAGGCTGGAATTCATAGGTTGCTCCATGGTGGCTGCATTGACCGTCTGATGGACAAGGGTTCTATCAGAATGCACAGGAAGATACAGCTGATCTTCAAAAACATCATCTTCGGGGCCACCCTCCTGGGGAGGGTCTTTCTTATACCCAGTAAGTGGCTGCAGCCTGGGGCTGGGCTGGAGCATCAGCTCTGTCAAGCCATTGCCACTGGCCCCGGTCTCAAGATGACTGATGTCTTCATGCTCCACCCAGTTTTCAGTTTGACGATTGCTCCAGTGTTCAGAATTCAAAGGACTTGCTTCTGGAATGTCGTTATTCCATTCAAGTTTACCCTCTGGGTTTAATGTTGGCTGGTCCAAATGCAGGGTTTGAAGGTCGGCTGGCAAGGTCAAATGAGGCGCTTCCCCAGCTGTGTGACTTGGGTCTGCATCTGACATCTCCACTGGCACGGGCAGCTCAGCAGAGCCAACTGGTGCCTCATTGCTTTGTGCAGCTTGAGTCTTATTTGCTTTATTTTGCTCGTGGTGACTGTTCAGCAGTGCAAATACTCTATCTACATCCTTCAAGTAATTAGACAAGTCAGCCAGACTAAGTCTATAGTTTTGTCTGTCCTCATAGATGCTTTCATTCACACGGTATAAATCCTCCAGACCTTGCCAGTTGGTGTTGGCAGGGAGACTGGGAAGACTAACCTTCCCATCCATCCCATAATTGTCCTCTGGGAAAAGAGAGATGAAGGTGACTCATTAGTGGAGAAAACATCTCCTGCTATCTGGACAAGCATTTTAGAGAGCAAATCAATTTGAAATACAACACAAACAAGTGTTTTTCCCTAGTAATTTGCCCACAAGGAGTGGCCTTAGGTTGTAAAGGTGATTGAAAACAAAATGAGTTGGGAAAAAGGTGAAACACATGAAAATTTCAAGGAGTAAGCATGGTTATTTGGTGCTGGAAATGGCCCTGTCCTATCAGATTGGAGACTCAGGTTTTACTTTTGGCTACTCAAGTCTACTCTATGACCAGGATGGCTCTGAGTGAAGCTGTCAGGCTTGCTCCCTCATCTGTCAAATGTAGAACTGTTGTGTGATAAAGCCATAGTTACTTAGAGGAATAAGATTCTGCCTTACAGGGTTGCTGAGTGAATGATGGATTTGATTTTAATGTAATAGGCAATGCCTAGGATGATATTTTTATTCTACATTCCAGGACAAATTAATTTACATTCCATTTCTATTTTATTCCTAATAAACATTTTATTTTTTATTCCAAAAGCAATGTAATTAAACTCTTCAAATCAAATGCTTGGATCTGTTTCTTCATTTTTTTTGTCCTTATAGTTCTGTATCTCACATAAATCAATGCCCTAGGTAAATCAATCTTTGAGTGCTTTTTCACACACCCAAAGAATACAATGGGTCCTCCCCCTCAGATCTGTCTCCACCCCAAGATGATAGATGATCACAGTCCTGAAGAGAACAATACTTTTTCTCTAGTTGTGCCCAAGGAACAGTTAAAGAGGTTGTAGTAAGCTAACACAAAGCAACACATAGTAGCAAGAAGAATTAGTAACACTACACAAGCCCACACCTCTGGTTTCATAAGTGAGAGAATTCTGCAATCTTCAGATCATCTGTAATTAAAAAATTATACCAAATTCCAGCAGAGCTGAGTGTCACTATCCTTGGGAAACACCAAGGATGGGAGAAAAGGGAATTGAGGAAGGTGCCAAAGGCTGATTTGAAGCCATCATTGCAAAGATCGTCAACCTGCAGTAGAAACCACTGGGGAGAGTCCTGGTGAGTCACAGCAATGACAGCAAGCAGGGAATTAAAACTGCATTACACGGTGTTGGTCTGGTGGTTAATGCTGGTCAGGAAGCCCACATCCTGTCAGACTGCTTGGATTCGAGGCCCAGCTCTGCTCCAGACTCCAGCTTATTTTTTTGCTATCATGCACCTTAGGAGGCGGGATGTGATGGCTCAAGTAGATGGGTCCCTACCACCCATGTGAGAGATCTGGAAGGAGTCCTGGGCTCCTGGCTTCAGCTGGTCCAGACCTGACTGTTGCAAGCATTTTGGAAGTGAACCAGTGGATGGACGATCTCTGTCCATGTGTCTCTCAAGCAAACAAACAAATGAATAAATAAATACTAAAAAATAAAAAAGAAGTGTGCACAACTCAAAGTGACAGTGTTTGAAAGGCGTTGGTTCAGGGAGTAAAAGATGCAAAGGTAGGTGGGGAGAAATGGAAAATGGGTGATAAAGAAGGACACCAGCAAAAGGGCAGACACTGAAGGTCCTGTAAGAAAAAAAGGGAAAAAATTGGAAAACATACCACTTCTCCCACTCTCAAATAATAACAAAATCAAAAAGCAAAGGAGTATATTTTGATTGCTCTAAGAGGAAAGCATCCTCTTAAACTAGGAATCCTGTAAATACTCCAAATCTGTGGAATAAAATCAGCCTAAATTTATACCAAATTATTTTTATAGAAAACAAGAATAAAAAGTCAATCATCTCTTTTGCTCCTGCCAAAATAAACCCTATGGTAAAGAAAACCACAGCACACCAGGGGTAAGTAAATTAAATGTTCTCAATCAAGCATCTGGGGATGTGAAAATCATCTTTAATAAGAAAACAAAGTATGAGCCAGGAATCTTCTATCCAGTCAAGTTCTCCTTCAAGTCTCTAGGCTATAGAAAAACAGCTCGCAACATGTAAGAATGCCAGGAATCCTGGACACATGAGCTCTTTCTGAGCAACCTTCTAGCAGACGAGCTTCGTTCAACCAAGAAATCACTGGAGAAACTTCAGCAAAAGGATTGAGCATTTAATGGTGAGCATTTAAATTTATTAATTAGATCTAGAAGAAACACAAAGGCAGATGAATAGTGAAAAACAATTTATGTATTTTACATAACAAAGTAGAAATAATTTAGTTAAAAATGGAAGAAGTAGAGTAGATGAAAGAGAATGAGCTCATTGAGTATGGTCAGGTAATAGCAGGGAGGCAAAGAATGCCATTAAAAACTGATAATGAGAGGTGAAATAAGAAAACAGGACCTAAGAACATTACAAAGATATGAATACAAAAGTAACCAGTGGGGCAAAAATACAGCCCTTACTAAGTACCAAAGAGGGAATCAAAAGAAACATCTTTATGTGGAATAGATGATACAAGACATATTGAGAAATACAGAGAAACATAATGATGGGATAGATGCAGTCCAAGACATATCAAATAGACTAAAGCCAAATATGAATATTCACTGAGATATTATTGGATCTGCTGGGTGAACCTTAGAGTGCACCCTCTTGTGGTCCCTACTTGAGTCCATGCATGGACAGACATGGGCCAAGGGGGCTACAGCAGTGCAGAGATGGGCTACATCCAGACCTGTTCTTCCTGCACTCTCAGAGGACAACAGGAACTGTCTCATTTGCCTTCAGGAGACACACAGACTGCAGGTGGCTATGGCGGATTCCCCCCCAAGGAAAGGCCCTGAGCAGGGCTGGTAAGTGTATTAGGTTGGGCCCATGCTGGAAGGGTCCTGATAGTAAGAGACCCTGGGGACTAGGGCTTGCCTTCCACGGGGTGGAAGCAAATGTTCAAAGTACTCTTAATGCATGGAGAGAAAGACAGAAAGAGGCAGAGAAGGAGGGAGGAGGAGTTTTGCAGATTAGCTTCATTGCTGACTTCAAAGATGGAAGAAGGAGGGGGCATGACGAAGCAATGCAGGCAACCACTGGAAACAGGAAAAGGCAAGGCAAGGGGTTCTACCCTTGAGCTCCCAGAAGGAAGAAAGCCCTGTCGACAGTTTGATTTTAGCTGTTAAAACCTGATTCAGACTTTAGAAATAAAGAGACCTTTAGAAATAAGAGAGAATAAATTCGTAGTTTCAATACTGTGACAACTTAGTACAGCCACGATAAGAAACCAAAGAAATACCTAAAAGATAATGTAAGCACAAACAAAAAGAAAATTAAGAACAATAGTGTTTTTAAATATGATAAAGAAAATTAAATATTAGAGAATAGAATTTAGTAATATATAAGAAAATAGCACACAATGACCTAGTGGGATCTATTACAGGAATGAAAGGGTCATCGATTCTTAGCAAATCTATTAATATAAGGTACCTTGTTAATAGATCTAAAGGTAAAAGTTTTCTGAACACCATCACTGTTGTCGAAAAAGCTTTTGACCAAGTCAATACTCATTAATGATACAAACATTAAAGAAAGAATTGATGGCTATTTTCTTAACATTTTGAAAAGGCCCCTAACTTAGTCCTGCAGCCAGCTCTCACTTAGTGAGCAAATTCTAAAAGTGTTTTCACTAAGATCAGGAAGAGGTAGTACACTGGAAGCATCAGTTCGCTCAATTAAACACCACCCTATGTATCTGTAGGTGCAGGAGCAGAAGTCAACATACTGGATGCATACACGTATACATCCTGGCTGTATCCCCCGAAAGGGTCAAGATGTAAAAACTCCTCAGTAGCCACTTTCTACGCCTCTGATCCAGATCTTGGTGTCCATATGCCATTTCTTCTAAAGGGAACTAAAGGCCTTTGAAGAAATGGCTGAGTCCTTATGTGGGGTAGCAAAAATACCCAATGAATCTAGAACATGTTGTTAGGCCAGAAAGCAGTGAAGTGCTCCAAAACTGATGGAGACACTCCAAGGAGACACAGAAGCCACCTGAAGGGACCAGGGGCCAAATCTGGGACACTTTGATCATCACAAAAATAATGATGGCAAAAGGATATCCATGGAACAAAATGGGAAGTGGTGAGACTATATAGATATAAAAAAATAAATAGAGAAGAAAAAGGGGCAATCTCTTTATACCATATGATACATTTTGGGGGAATGAGAAATTTGGGGGACCAATATGTGGGAAATTAACTTTTTTGCAGCCATTAGGCTAATGATCTGAGTGAGAATTATGAATGCCTACAAAAGGTAGTAGATTTTTTTATTTGTTAATTAAAAAAGGAAAATGAGTGATTTTATGGGTAGATTAGCTTAGGTAATGCAGCTCCTGATAAGATATCCCAATGGCACAATGCTGTTTTTTGTGGTATCTTGCTTCAAATGCACAACTTTAGTCTGACCATGAAGAAATATCAGACAAATCCCAACTGAAGGTCTGTATCCATTACCATGTCATGACTGATAGAGAAAAGTTGAAGAACTGTTCCAGATGAAAGGAAACTTAAAAGAGGTGGCAATTTACTACAATGTATGATTCTGGACTGGACAGTGGATCAGAAAAACCAAACAAAGCCACAAATATGACATTATTGGAACAGCTGGCAACATTTGCATGTAGAATGTGCGTTATATAATAGTGTTGTGTCAATGCTGCATTGCCTGATTTTTATAAGTGTACAACAGCTATGTCTGAGAATGTTTTTGCTCTTAGGAAAATACATACTAAAGCATGTATACATAAAGGAGTATAACATTTGCAAGTTACTTGCAAATGATTCAGAAAAATAAAAGTGTGTGTGTGTGTGTGTGTGTGTGTGTGTGTATGTAGACGAAGAGAACAAAAGGAAACAATGATGCAAATAGGGTAAAATTTCTTGGAATGATTCTTGTACCCTTTCTGTAAAAGTTAAATTATATCAGAACAGAAAATAAATAAAAGCAGACATTAGAACCCAAGTTTTCCATGTGTCTGTGCAGGTTTCTGCCAGTTATCAGCATGCAAAGGAAATCCTTTTCTACAGCCATCATGAAGCTCTCGACTCGGAGAGGAAAGGTGAGAACAGGTTGGTTCTGAAAAGTGAATTTTGGAAATAAATGGACACGATTTCAAATTGTAGGTAATTCTCACCCAACTCTGGAAACAGAAGATTGTGAAGCCTCTAAGAGACATTGAAGAACATACCCAAGTTTCAAGCAGAGTCAATTTCCAGATAAAACTTTCTTACTTTCAAAAACATATCCATCAGGGGCAGGCGTTTGGCCTAGATGTGAGATGCCCAAGTCCCACATCGGAATACCCAGATTCAATACACAGCCTGGGCTCCTGAGTCCAGCTTCCTGCTAATGCAGGCCCAGGGAAACAGTGGGGATAGCTCAAGTAATGGGCTCCAGCCACCCATGCGGGAGACCTGGAATGTACTTTCTTCTGGCCTTTGCAGGCACTAGGGGAGTGAACCAGGGGTTAGGAGTGCTGTCACTCAAATAAAAAAAATGAGAATTAAACCCATTCCTTGTTAAAAATAAAATAAAAAGACACCACCCAACTCCATTATGCTAACCTCTACAGGCAGGTGGCTTAGAGATCATTCATGGATGGAATTTTAACACTTTCTGGAGCAGTGTCATAATCAACAAGCCTGAAGAGTGTTACAAGAAACAGGGAGGCTCTTTTCCACAGAGACAGCCTAACTCCTGGCAACTTCTGAGACCTCCGTAGCCCCATGGAACAGGTACGAGTTCCTGAAAGCACCAGACTCCCTTCTTCCTCAGTGCTTGTGTTTATTTGCAGAAGGTGTTAGACTGCCTCATTGTCCTGGCTGGCTCTCAGCCTTCAAGATTAAATTTAAGCATCTTTCCCTCCCTGCCCTTCCCCTGGGTTTCCTCAGCTATGGGAGAGAAAAAAAAAAAAAAAACCACAGCATCCATTTGCAGTTGATTCTGGGTACTGATGCCCAAGAGTAAATTTTGAACTTTATCTGATCAGGTGTCTACAGTTCCATGAAGCGAGTGACGAGTCAACCAGAAAATTATAAAGTATTAGAGTCTGCTGCATGCTCTATCTGAGGATGTTTTAATCAATACGGCTATGCCCCTGCAGGCTGCAGCTCTATGATACTAATTTAGTGTTCAAAATTGAGGGAGCCTGAACTAACAATGCTACCCTTTCTCTGTAAACCTGTGCACATTTTTTTTGCACTCTCTGAATATTTTTTCTGAGGACACAGGGTTTCCAACATCGGGGATTGCATTGGTATGCACCTTGAGCAAGTCTCATGCTGCTTGAAACATAACACGTTTTGGTTTGAAAAGGAATTGGAATCAGGCTTTGAAATTTTGGAGATTCTGAGTCTGGTGTCTTGTATCATATCCAGAAGCCAATGGTAATCACATATTCATAGCATTTGCTTGGTATGGAAGATTACAAATTTCTAACCTACTTTATTTATGAGTTGCAGGAATACTATTTTATTGAATAAAGGGCAATGAGTGTTCAACTAGGGAGTTGTACTGAAATAAATATATTTATAGATTAATAACTGTGTAGTCAATGGTTGATTGAAACAATATATCTTCTTACTGATGGACATGTGTAACTTTGCACATAAGAGTGCATGGTAGAAGCAGAGTTTGAAATTCTATTCTACCATTCATCAGCTGCCTCATTCTGCAAAAGTTACTTAATGACTCTGTGACTTAATTTCACCATCTGTAAAATGGGAATAATATAACTTCACAAAATGCTTGTGAGTGCTAAGTGAGTCAGTGTATGTAAAGCACTTAGAAGAGTGCTGGAGCATAATGGATTGTATAATACTGTGAAAAAAATTGTTCCCCAAATTGGGAAGTGGCAAAGCCAGAACTTAAACTCAATCTGACCTACACAATTGTTCTCCTAAGCATTCATGACATCCACTCTGATCAACCCAAATCTTCTCACATTATCTCTCACAGTTGAACACTCCCAAAAATCTCTCCATGGCATAAGATATAGGCTATCTTTTTCTTTTATTTGACAGATAGAGTTAGACAGTGAGGGAGAGAGACAGAGAGAAAGGTCTTCCTTCCGTTGGTTCATCCCCCAAATGGCCGCTATGGCTGGAGCTATGCTAATCCAAAGCCAGGAGCTTCTTCCTGGTCTCCCACGCGGGTGCAGGCATCCAAGCACTTGGGCCATCCTCCACTGCCCGCCTGGGCCACAGCAGAGAGCTGGACTGGACGAGGAGCAACTGGGACTAGAACCCGATGCCCATATGGGATGCCAGCGCCTCAGGCAGAGAATTAACCAAGTGAGTCACGGTGCCAGCCCCCAAGACATAGGCTATCTTTGATATGACATATCACTAGGGTGGCCAAATTTTCTGGTTTGCCCTGATTGGCTCCAATTTATGCCTATTGCATTTGCATCCTGTTCAGTTTAGCATTTGTCCAGAGTTTTTGAAATTTTGGAACAGAAATTGTTTTAAATACAGTTGCTTTCTAAACCTATTGATTAATTCACTGGTCAAGAAACACAGCTATCAACATTTACATAATCCTGATTATTTTCAGTACCCTTTCCCCATTGTCGAACGCACACCCTATTTTGAAGGGAAGTCACTGCCCCCCTGCACACAGCACTCTTCATAAAACAGGGCCATTGACCTCTTCTGCTCATCCCTCGCCCCTATCTTCTCTCGTGCTAAACTGTTTGTAGTCCCCACTAGGTGTCTCTTTCAGCTGCACTGACTTTCTTTAACCTGTGTGGGGACCACCCCAATGTTGTCTTCCAGATGCAGCATCATGCCTCCTCCTAGGGGAGCTTCTCTGGATTCCTAGGGTTGGGTCAGAGGTTTTCCGGTGGCTCTCATGAAACCCCGTGTTCTCTGTTAAAGCACTTTGCAGTGTGCGTTTTATGAGGGTGGAAGAAGAGCGTGGAAAAACGGAATTAAAACAAATTTATCTTAGGAAAAAAAGCTTTTAAAATTTGGGCACAGTTTTTTCGAAATATGCCTTTTCCATGAACTTTCTGCAAATTCCTCATAGTTCTACTGCTTGAGTACAAACTTCTTGAAGTCTGTACCTTGCACTGAATTGCTCATTTAGATTATTTGTTTTGGTTTGTTTTCTGAATGAATGAATGCACACAAATTTTTTTTCCCTGTCATTTCCCACTATACAGTGAAACTGATTAAAGATCAATTTCATTCTTTAATGTGGGGAGGGTCTTAAGCAGTACTGCAGATGCTGATTTACTTTCTTTTTGTATGGCACAGAAACAAGGTACGTCATGTGGAATCATCAGAAAAATAAAAAAAAAATTGAACCGAGACTAACTCAAAGTCTGATCTTAACCGTGAACAGCACCTTCACCACTGTGCATGAGACATGTCTAACAGAGCTTCTTCACCTGGGCTGCAGTGCCTACTCTTACAAACCATATAACTGCAAACAGGGCCCCTGGATCTGACCCACACCCCAACAACCCTGACCTGTGTCTCCTCATTGCCTTAACAGGCCAACCTCACCTCCATTCCTTTCATCCCCTCACTCTGACCTTGCCCCAGCTCTCATTAGAATACCTGAAGCAGAAAAGTCCAACAGCACTAGCAAGGCAATTGCAAACTAATGTGGCATCCCTGCAAAGAGAGAGAGAGAGAGAAGAGAGCCAAGGGAAGCCCCCAAGGGCAACACAGAGCTGGGCAGTGAAGGCTGGGAGTCTTCTCATCTCAGGAGGCAGCACGAGAATGCACTGTGGGCTTGACTCTTGGTTGCTTATAAAGGATGATGGAGGTGGTGCTGATGCTGGCAAGCACCTATTTTTGTCTTTCTGATGAAACATCCTAGCAATATTTGGAATTAAATAACTTTCTATTTCACATATGATTTCATTCATGGAAATGCTCTGTGTCCCCTGTTCTGATTTATTCATAATTCCTACCACTCACTGGGGCTTGCTACCGCCAGACACTGTTCTGAGCATGTTCACCAATGAGGCTGGGATGTGAACCCAAGGCAGCCTGGCTCCAGCATCCACATTCACAACCACAGTGCTCTGCAGCCGGTTCATCCACAGCCTTCTTGGGCCCAAACTCCTGCTCTAGGGAGAGATGAATCAAAAGAAGGAGAAGCAACATGGGCAGAGCCTTGTTGCTGGGGGATGGGGCACGGAGGGCTTAGAGCAAAGGCTCAGGAATCCGTCTTGCCAGAGCAAAGGTGCCAAGAGTCGCCCATGAGACCACGGCTGCAAGGAGCTCTTCTTTGACATCAAAGGGCACCAGAATCATCAGCTTTCATGGAACAGGACAAAGAAATGGCATTGCCTATAATTCTCACTCTTTTGCAACACGGATGGAAGTAATTGCTTTCAATGCACTCTAAAGATTATTTTCTGAGCCATGGGTGCCTCTTTCTGAGCTCTGTCCTTGCTCTGAACTGGTCTTAACCTGGCAAATGACCAGTATGAGCCAGCAAAGTATTTCAGCTGTCCCTGCCTCATACCTGCACATGACACAGGAAAAAGAAAAAAACAATATCAGGGATGGACTTGCTTTTTAAAGTCTGAAGATCCATTTTTGAAAATTCACCAGAAAAAGGAGGCATTTAAAAAATACTTAGTCCAACTCATACGAGATCAATTTTCTAAAATACTTGGTTGAATTTTCAAATTTCAAATTCTTCAGGTCTGGCATTTCTCTCAAAATCTTTTTTCATGAAATTTCCACTAAAAACTTTAGAGAAGAGGAAAGGAAAGCAGAGGAGAGAGAAGAAAAGATCTGCCATTTGCTGGTTCACTCCTCAAATGCTTACAACAGCCAAGGGTAGGCAAGGCCACAGCCAGGGGTCAAGAACTCCATCCAGGTCTCCCACATAGGTGACAGAAGACTCAAGTTCTTGAGCCATCATCTGTTGCCTCCCAGGGGGCACATTAGAAGGAAGCTGGAATTAGGAGAAGGACTTGAATTTGGGACTTTGATATGGGATATGGGGGTCTTGTGCAGTTCCTTAACTGCTGAGTCTGTCATCAAATTTTGTGATTAAGATGTACTGCGAGTAGATTTCCAAAACCATCAAAATCTGAAGAAGGAAGCCTTCTGAAACCCCTTTCAGGGTGCAAGCAAGGGGGGGCTCTGTACACTGGCCAGCACCAGGCAGGCTTTCTGGAAATTCTGCACATACCATGGTGTGTTTCACATCTGTTCCCATCCAATTCAACAAGACATGGTGAAGGGAGAAGGTTCTATTAAATGCTGCATTTGGGGCTCCCATGAGTCCCAGATGTGTGTGACAAGCAAATGTTCTTTAAGTAATTCTGTGCCAAGATTTCCTGTCTGTGGCAGGGACAGCTGTGGCAAGGTGACTTTCCCTATAGATTATATCTGAAAGTAACAGCTAGTTTGAATTTTAAGGTCCCCATAGTGTTGCCTCTTCATAAGGAATCTTGAAGGGGGGGGGCGAGAAAAAGAGCAACAGGTAACGCTGTCACTCCTGTACACAGGCTTTCAACAGGTAAAGTTGCCAAGGCCATGTGAAAATGACCCAAGAAACAACTGATTATTTGGCCCATTGAGTGCTGGTGGCAGAGGTCAGGGAATGGGAGAGTCCCAGATGCTTGTCATGTAATTACATCTCAAGAGCAGTCAGCCATTCTTTTGTTCAAAGCAGGGTTGACTTTGTGGAGAATTACTCAGTTCTGACTGGGATGATGTCTTAAATAATCCATCTTTTTAGCCTTTTTCATGACAGAAGTAAAAGAACATTTAGACTGAAGATTGTGCAGGAACAAAACTGAACGCATCATAGATTAGTTGCAGTCAATATTTAGTGTTAGGTCCATTTATAATGTTATACTTTGGAAATGCCTTAATGTGATCCATAGGAAGTAGGCTGCTTAGTCTACACTGTGTAAAACCTACTTGAGAGTGTTCTGGGGCAAGCATTTGGTTAAGATGCTTATGTCTTGTATAAAGGTGCCTGGGTTTGATATCTACCTCTGGTTCCTGACTCCAGTTTCCAAATAATACAGACCCTGGGAGGCAGTGGTGATGGCTCAAGTGCTGGATTCCTGTCACCCATATGCAAGACCTGGACTGAGTTCTTGGCTGCTAGCTTCAGCTCTGACCATCAGGGGAATTTGGGGGGGTGAATCAACAGATGGGTGTGTGCTCCCTCTTTGTCTCTCTCTTTAAATCAGAAAAGATAAAAATAAAAATAAAAATAAAAATTGCTTAAAAAGAATGTTTTCCTGCTGTCTTATTTTTATGTGCTGGGGGCAGGCGGACACAAAATTGGTGTTGGGTAGAATGAAGAAAAGAAGAAAGATGAGAGAAAAAGGCAAAAAGAAAACATACATAACTGGCAGTAAACTATCCCCAAAAGTCCAGCCAGCTTCCTTGGCTTTGTTGTTGGCATTCATATTCCCCACCACCTCTCTTAAAGTCATTTAGCTTCTCCTGGGAGCAATGAACTGTCTCTGAAAGGAGGAATCTGAGTCAGAGTAGGCAGGATGCGAGCAGGGTGCCTTGGACTAGCAATCTTTTGCTTGTCTAAGAAGATATCAATATGGATGGCACCAATTAAGTCCATATTTTTTTAATGGAAAATTTTCTCACAACTAAATGCATCAACTAAGATGTTGACACATCCATAATGCAGTGTTCCCTCAGTCTGTACCTACACCACTCTGAGGTCAGTGCTTAGTGTAGAAAATTAACAGTGGTTGGTACTGCCAAATGACTAAGGGGTGGGCCAGCAGGTGTCTGGTGCCCTTTTAGAGCACCATGAGGTAGGAGGGGTAGATGAGGGCTGGAAGGGGAATAAGATGATAAGGCTGATGGTTGTTTGGGAAATTTTGTGCACAAGGCACTACTGTCTCAGTACTGAGTTGGGGGGGATCTTTCTTGACCTCGGGTACCCGCCCCACTCTCTACCACCATCTCTTTATTCACCACTGCCTGGCAGAGTCCTCTGACATGTGTGAATGGTTGCTTATTTGGGGACCAAAGTTCTTTGATGATCACTGACCAGGAAGTTCCTTTGTTCCCCTCAACTTCCACTTGAGAATGCTCATCAGTCCTCATGTGCCTTTGACATTATAATTAATAAAAATTTCTAACTTGTTTCCATGATGCCTCCCCACCAAATCAAAATGTAAGCATGGCAAAGAAAATACATCTCCCACCCTCTCCCAGGGTCCCAAAGGCTGGTCTGCTTTTGTCACATCATTTCATGCTTAAAAGTATCATCCAACAGGCAAACAAGCATGGCAATGAGTAAATGCTCTGAGAAATGTCTTGCTGGGACAGTGAGCTGATTTGAAAACAGAATGGAAAAAAAATCCATAACCAATGACACAAAATGGCAGGGAATGCTGTTAGAACAAGCATGCACCCCAAGCTATACTCTGCAGCATGGTAAGAAACAGAAATTAGTTGGAATGACTGGAACATGCAATTATTGGGAAAGAAGCTGCCGAGAATAAAAAAGTGTGAATACCTGTGTAGATCATAGCTTCCTCCATCTTTATTTCCTGATATAGGGAAATAGAAGAGTAATTTGTTAGCTTTAGAACTCATAAACCATTCACTACGTAGTTTTCCATGCATACCATCTAAATCCTAAAAAGAAACATATTGTGTTAAACATAGAGAGGGTTGAAGTCCAACAGAGATTTTTTTTCTATTAGGTTTGAAATGAAGATTGAAAGCTAGAAATAAAAAGGCTTAAGATAAAAATATATGAGACATGTGGGAAAAATGGAGAGGGGTGAGAAAGGAAGGAGACTTTATTTAAAAGCAGTGAGAAAAATACTTCCAGAAGTCCTTGGAATTCTCATCCAAAGTTAAATTTTGGTTATGTGAAACACTTGAGAAAATGGGCAATGGATAGTCTCCTGGAGGAATGATCTAGAAGGTGGAGAGGACTACCTGAAGTGTAACAGCAATGACTGGCTCCACCTTGTGTCACTTCACCATCAAGAGACACTGATATCAGATTTCACTGAGTAGAGTTGTTATGTCATCACCAATAGGAGTTAAGAGCATTACAATTTTTGGGGGAAGAAATATCTAGGTGTAACATTTCGGGTGTCTCTACTAGCTGGTTTAGATTCCAGGCTTTTGTGGGTCCTTTATTCATCTCTTGCTCTTTCTTCTTTTTCTTTTGAGATTGGAGGAAAAGATCAACAGATAAGCAGAATATTTGAATTTGAGCTGAGTGAGGTCAGTGACCAAAGACCTATATTGTGTGTCCAGTCCCCGCCTGGCTGGCAACTCCTCCCCTACGTATTCATTGAGAAGTGTTGATTGAGGCCTGGGATGTGACATCTCCCACAGGACTTATATTTTCCTATTGGACTCCTATAGCATGAAAGCCTTTGGAACCCTGGAGTGGTAGAAATGACAAGTGAGGACACTGTCACTGTCCATTTTGGGAAGGGATCCCCTGCACCCTTTGTCTCCCATGACCCAGAGCTGCCCACTTTCATTGCTGGTGCTGCTGGCTCTGCCTGGGACTCAGAGACACAGCTGTTAAAGACACCAGAAAGCAGCTGCATAAACACTGCTCCCAAACGCCTGGAAGTTCTGCTCTTCATGCTTTTGGGGCTGACACGCTAGGCCAATGGCAATGCCCTTACCAGCTTCAGCCCTTTTTACTTCTTGCTATGGACCACCAATATTTCAATTTTTACAGAAATGATGAGAAGAAAATGGGTATTCTCATTAACCAGGAAAGAACTGGGGCTCACACTAAGAGCTGCACCCTCCTTGCACCAAAGGAAGTGAGTCGAACACTACGGGGCAGGGAAGGAGCATCTGGCAGTTTCCATGGAGACCTTCTTGCTTCTGCTAGACACCAAGTTAATGCACTGCTCACGTATCTCTAGGTCCAGATGAGAGAAACTGGGACAAGAAGTCTAGTTCCCTGTGTTGTGGGCCTGGATCCAACAGAGGGCATTTCAAAATGTGATAAGCAGAAATAGGGCATTGTGTGTTTCCATCTATATTCCCTCAAAGAAGAGATTCTCATTTACTTTAGAGCATTTCTTATGACTGTTGACAGCAATAACAAAGAAATCTCCAAAATTTTGATCTCATCTCCCAGCAGATGCTTCTACTAGGAATCAAGGTTTGCCAACTGAATAGACCTGTGGGAGAGACTGGAAGGAAGCACTCATCAAGTGTTTTGGTGGATTAAATTTTTCCATCAATACATCCAGAGTTAAGCTTAGAGAACCAATCACGTGTGGAATTGTCCAGAAAATTTCCTCTGTAAGTATCCACCAACTGCATATTTCTATATATCCACAGAATTATTTCAAAGGCAGAAAAGCTGGTAACATGAAGAGCTGTCCCAGTAATAAAGAAAAAAATAAATCTTTTCCTTACCAATGTCAAGGCCCTTCGGTCTTGGGTTGCATTGCTTGTACCCTTGACAACTTCGGAGTTCCATCAGTTGTACATGTAGCTGATTCAAAACTCCCCGTTCTACTGTGTGCACTGTGTTTGTGAGCTGCGGGTGAGGAGAGCAGGACAATGCATTTTGGCTCTTGTTCTGGCTATCCTACTTTCAACAATCTCCATAAAATGATACATATTCTCTTACCTGATAAGGATCTGTGTTCATGTCGAAATACTCCAAAAAGCCAGTGGCGAACTCGCAGAAGAGAAAGTTATGTGTCTCATTGACTGTACGCAAACACCAGTAGGTGTTATTGTTAGAACTTGTGCAAGCACAGAACGATCCCACTGGTGGGTGAAAAGACAAACAAAGTAAAATAAAAACATGGAAGACCTTGAGCAGGCAAGCTGTCCCAGCATTTCCTTGTCTTTACACTTCAAAGTTTGTGGTTTCTTTTCCATAAATGCTGTGGTTTCATATTAAGGACACCTGCACATTTTCCCCATCTCTATACACATTTGCTGTAAAACCAGGTGAAAAATGGAAAACAAGGTGGTGGTCTCCCACATGCAGAAGGCTAAGATGCATCTGGTAGTTTAGTTTAACCTCTCCTTAGCTCTGTGCTCATTTCAAAAACAGACATGGGTACATACTCAACAAGGTTCAGAGGCCATTGCACTGGAGTGTCACATGCCTGGGTGCATTGACTTTTCTTTCCTATTTTTTTCAATGTTATTGAGGCAAGGGCTCAGGTTAGTACTATAAATATTGGGAATATGGCAATAAACTATTTCCTCAAAATAGGAAATAGGATAGGTGAAAAGTCAAAACTATGGCACATAGAATTGCTTTCTGAAATTTTAATTTCAGTATATACATTATATGTATCATATCTATTACAAGCATACACACTGATACATATATTTCTGTATGCACAATATGTGCAGAGGATCCTGAGATAAAAGGTATTTTTTACTGTGACTTATTATCAAAAGAATTCTGATAGCTAGAAAGTGCCCTGGATTTGGTACCAAGTGAGATTAAGTCTCCACTTTGCTCTGAAAGACCCAAGTGACAGCAGATTTTTTTTTTGGCTCACTTTTTATTCTTCACATTGTTACACAGTGGTACCCAGGGGCAGGTGCTCGAAGGTTAGCTATATTGACAAGAGTTATCGATCTTGGATGGAGCAGTTTGCTTGTTTGTTTATTTATTCAGCTAATACTGTGACAAGGGATGCAGCGTCATGAAGACATGGTCTCTTATTTTGAGAAGCTTGCAGCCTAGAGATCAAAGTTAAACAAAAACACAAGTAAAACAACTCAAAATAATCACAGATGTGGTCAGGCTCATGGAGAAAAGGTAGGGCTTGCCGACAGTGTAGTGTAAAGGGGCCTCATGTGGCCCGAGGCACAGGGAAAGTGTCCATCAGAAGTGACATGGCAATGGAGATGTGAAGGGGGAGTAAGTGTTTGATAGGCACAGGGAAAGAACCTTACAGAAAGAGGGAGCAAGACGTACAAAGGCCCTGTGGTGGGAAAGAGCTTGGAATGCTTACTAGAGAACGAGAAGGCAAGTTGTGGAGTAAGCAAAGGTGGGAGGGAATGTCCCAGAGTAGGACTGGATCACAGAACACAGGGCCCTGTTAAAGACTTTGCTCTTTAGCCTAAGAAACACAGGGCACCGAAGACCACTTTAGTTCTTCTGGGCAGGACAGACTGGTGAGAGACAGAGAGGAGTCTGAGATGCCACTAAGGAAGGTTAGCCATGGGGAGGTAAGCAATGGCGGAGGGTTGGGGAGGTTGGCCTCAATCAGGGGTGGGAGCAAGCAGGCAGATAGAGGGGTGACCTCTCCTTCTGGTGTGCACAAACTATGATTGTGTTGTCCACTACTTCCTGTTTCAAGGAGTTCCTAGCCCTGGCTACACCAATGCATTACTTCTGCAGACCCCACTTATGCTGTTCCATCTGCCTGGGATGCTGTTCCCCCTCCACATGGATTGCCTTGCTCCATCTTTAGGTTTCAGCTGCTTAAACTTCACCTCCTTACAGAGCTCTGTCATCTCTCACCGTTCCCTTTATATCATTAATACAGCTTGTCATTGTTGTATTTATTTCACTTTCTTTCCTTATGCAAACTCCCCCAATTAAAACTAAGTATGATGAGGGCAGAGCTCAAGGCATCTTGTTCAGTGTCCCCAGTTCTCAGCTCTGAGCCTGGCAGAGGACAGAGCCTGAGCAATGGAAATAAGCCTTGGAGTTCCTGGTTCTAGAAACTCTAATAAGGTTTCATGCTGTGACCCTAAGAGTTCAATCAGCCTGCATGTGATGGTACAATGAAATGCACACATGGACGCTGAAATCAAGGTACCAAAACAGGAAGGTGAAACAAAAATTCTCTTGCAGAGGCCCTAGGTCCTCCCAAGCATGGTCTGTGGGTTCCTTGGGGTCTCCCAATCCCAGTTTGTGAAGCGAAGGCCAGGTGCTATGCAGCGATCCTCCCACAATCACAAAATTTGGTGTCTCACCTGGTCCTTGGTCTCTGAAGCCTTCAACTGAACAATGCTCCCCAAGAACTTGGGTGTCATTTCTAATAAGGCCTCTGTGGATATTGTGCACACATCACTAAAGAAAATACTTGCATTTCAGGGTGGGTATGTGGTACAGTGGTTAACATGCCATTGGGGTCACTCACATGGTGTGTTGGAATGGCTGGTTTGAGTCCTGGCTCTGCTGATGAGTACCCCGGGAGGCAGTGGGTGATGCCTCAAGTTCCTTGGCCCCTACCACCCATGTGGGAGACCAGGATGGAGTTCCTGGCTGCTGGCTTCAGCATGATTCAGCCTTGTGTTATTTGTGGGCATTTGGAGAGTAAATCAGAGTACAGAAGATCTCTCTCTCTCTCGGTCTCTCTCTCTCGGTCTCTCTCTTTCTCTCTCTCTTTCTCTTTGCCTTTCAGATAAATTGAACAAAGAAGTAAACCAATAAAAAGTTCAGGAAAAATAAAACACGTCCTATTTGAAAAAAGAAAATACAAGCACTAATTTGAAAAGTATTATTATTCCAGAGGCAAGTCAATGCAAAACCACAGTCTTGCAGAGTGCCTATTACGACACAAGCATGGCTCAAGGGGAGACTGAGAGGAACTAGGACTTGGGCCCTACATTTGAGTGTCTTTTACTATCCTTTCACTTCCTTTTATTATGCCGAGTGTGCTGCAGAAACAGCATCCATTTGCGGTCCATTTACTTGGCTATTCAGACTCTGAGTGGTCTTACCCAGCAGGGGCTCTGCCAGGTGGAGCCTGCCCTGTAGAACAACATCCTTGAGAGGAAAACCCAAGGAGGAGTTGGTCTTTTCAAATAAAACGAAAAAAATAAACTCCTAAAAGGATTCAAATTGTGAGTATGGACTATACCAAGGTGCTTTTCCCTGCAATCATGACATTCCTGGTTTTACGCCACAGAATCCCTAGTCTGAGTTCCTGGGGTGGGCATCGCGGTGTCTGCACGGAGGCGGGAAGCAGCACAGGAGGGGCGACTTACGGTTCCAGAACGGGGCCGTCTGCCAGTGGTTGTTGTCGTGCGTGAAGCAGGTGAGGCCAGGCAGGCTGCACTCCTCCCCCTTCCTCTGGCGTTTCTTCTCCTTCCTCTCCTTCTTCCTCCGACGGTTCTCCTTGAAAAGCTGCAGTTTGCTGTCTACTTCCTGGGCAGCCTCCCTGGCCCAGCAGAAGAGATTATTTTGCATGATCAGAAACTACTTCCTCAATCAAAACTGTTGCAATGAGTCTTGCACCACCATTTGGAGGCACAATAACAGATTCCAGATGTTTTAAGATTATATGATTATATCATCATTTAATCAGCTATAGGGAAATCAGCTATAGGGAAGGCAAACTCACTCAGTGACGGCTCTCTTGGAGCCGATGGAACCCTAGCAGGATCAACAACTTCCTCCTTTCTTACATGGAAACACCAATGGAGGTGAATGTCAGGGTGAATCAGTGGCTGCTGCTGGCCGGGCCCTGTGCACCACTGTCTTCACTTGCTGGTGGCGCCACACTATCAGCCACTGAATCAATGGTGCATTGGATTAGATGGCTTTGATTTGAAGGTTTAAAGAATTCTTAGATGAATTCTACAGGATGAGTTTGCAGAGGTGCTGGCACTGTGGCTCAGTGGGTTGAGGCAGTGGCCTACAACGCTGGCATCCCTTATGGGTGCTGGTTGGAGTCCCAGCCACTCCACTTCCAATCCAGATCCCTGTTAATGTGCGTGGGAAAGCAGTGGAGGATGGCACAAGTGCCTGGGCCCCTGCACCAATATGGGAGACCAGGAGGAAGCACCTGGTTCCTGGCTTTGGCCTGGCTGTTGTGGCCATTTGGGACATGAACCAGAAAATGGAAGCTCTCTTTTTCTCTGTCTTTCCTGCTCTCTTTCTGTAACTCTGCCTTTCAAATAAATAAATCTTTAAAAAATGTTTTTAATTAAATTTTTAAAAAATTTTCATTTTTAAAATTTTAAATTAGGTTTTTACAGACTCAAGGTACCTTGTAGATATAATTCTACATTATTTTTTTTCTTTTTTCATTATCTTGACATTTGAATACAACTCTAACTCTGTTGAGGTTCAAATATTAAATCTCCTTTGCAAGCAAGTTTTGCTAGTATTTTTCAAATATGGATGCTTCTTTCCACTTTTAGAACCAAATGCTATTACAGGTTGCTCCATAGAACACACCAACCTAAATTGACCTAATGAGCCTTTGTTGCTCTGTCACTCTGCATACTTTGCATCGAGTTCAGTTTAGTTTCTGGTGCCGTAGAGAATGCAGAAGCGCACACAGGATGAGAGAATGCAGAAGCGTACACAGGATGAGAGAATGCAACACAGCTGTCGTTGCTTGCACTGCAAAGGATTCCAAAAGCATTGCATGGCTCCCGGGGGAGGCATTGGCTTCGTGCCCCCCTTCTCGAGTTATGTGTGCTACTGGGTGAACCTGCCTCCTCCAGAGCAGTGCCACTGTGCCCACAGGGAACCCCCCTGCCTCCCAGAGGCGCCTTGGGGACAGTCCCTGACATCCAGCAAATGTGGAAAACAGAGTGTGACTTACTTGAATGGGTGAAGATGACTCTTTAATTTCTCTTGCTTTCTTACACCTTTCTCTTTGTTATAATAGCTGCAGGCAAGGAAATGAAAAAGTGAGTCTTCACATTTGACCCCAACCGTTCATAAAAAGAAAGCAACGGAGAAAAAAGGTCAGCATTTTGCCATAACACTTCTAGCTTCTTGGGACTTTTTACCTTCTGGCAGATTTAGTTTGACTTACATAGGTTAGGTCATTTACTATATGGTAATGCATTCACAGGAAACGCTGTGGGTTAGAGAGGACAAGGAGCCTGGAACCGACCCCCTAGCCCGTGTGAGTTGGAGTCTGCAGAAGCAGCCGGCAGAGGCTCCGGGCTCACCTCTGTTTACCGCAACCACACTCCTCAGGCTTCCTCTTCTTCAGGTGTCCTCTCACTTCTCTTAAATTCTTGATTTTATCTTGTAGAGCTTCAATCTGCAAAACAGAGATTTGCAAAATTGCCCTTTGAGATCATGATTTGCTTTGCAAAGTACCTTTCTTTTCATCTTATTGGCTGTGATCTTCTTCTTCTTCTTCTTTTTTAAAGAAAGCTTTTATTTAATAAATACAAATTTCATAGGTACAGCTTTAGGAATATGGCAATTCTTCCCCCCATATCTGCCCTCCCAAGCCCAAACTGTGCCACCTCCTACTCCCTCTCCCATCTCATTCTTCATTAAGATTCACACTCTTATTTATGATGTAAGTGATCACCCGAGGCTCTTGTCATGAGCTGCCAAAGCTATGGAAGCCTTTTGAGTCTACCAACTTCATCAGTATTTAGACAGGGATAAGCAAAGTGGAAGTTCTCTTCTCCCTTCAGAGAAAAGTACCTCCTTCTTTGATTGCCCCTTCTTTCCACTGGGGTCTCACTCACAGAGATCCTTCATGTAGGTCATTTTTTGCCACATGTCTTGGCTTTCCATGCCTGAAAAGCTCTCAGAGGCCTTTTAACCAGACCAGGAAGCCTTAAGGGTTGATTTTGAGGGCAAAGTGCTGTTTGGGGTGTTTGTCATTCTATGAGCGTGCTTTATAGATTGGTTGTGTTCTATAATCACTCATTTGAGACAATAATTCATTCAGAAACAAACCGAATCTACCTTTATGTGAAGAAACTTCAAAAGTTTGTGGAGGCGTGGCTGTGTCGCCTAGCAGTTCAGACACAGTTACAATGCTCACATTTCACTTTGGAAGACCTATGTTCAATACCCAGCTCTAGCTCCTGATCTCGGCTTCCTGGTGACGCAGAAACTGATAGGCAACAGTGATGGATCAAGGAATTGTGCTCCTGATACCACAAAAGGAGACCTAGATTTGAGTTCCCAGCTCAAACTTTTAGGCAGGACCAGTCCTGGATTTTGTGGGGAATTGAAATCAGTGGATGGGAGCTCTATCTCTTTCTCTATTTATCAAAAAAAAAAATAGGAAAATGGAATGAAAAGTTGTTTATTTTGATGCTAACAATTTGATGCCAACCCATGTCCCATGCCTAGTCTTTTTATAAAACATGAACTTTTTGAAGGCACCTTGTGTTTTGATGTGTTATAACTAATTTTTTTAAAGATTGATTTATTTATTTGAAAGGCACAGTTATAGAGAGGCAGAAAGAGAGATCTTCCATCTTCTGTTTCACTCCCCAAATGGCCACAATGGCCAGAGTCGGGCTGATCTGAAGCCAGAAGCCAGGAGCCAGGAGCTTCTTCTAGGTCTCCTTCATGGGTGCAGGGGCCCAAGGACTTGGGCCATCTTCCACTGCTTTCCCAGGCCATGGCAGAGAGCTGGATGGGAAGTGGAGCAGCTGGGTCCCAAGCCAGCACCCATATGGGATGCCAGCACTGAAGGTGGTGGCTTTACCCACCACACCACAATACTGGCATTTCTATGAATAAATCACTTTCTTGCAGAGACATAAGAAGGTTACGAGTCCATCCTCACTCTCTTCTCACACTCCGTTTCATTTGCAGCAGTTTATCATACAATCACTGGAGGACAGATACCTTGATTACTTTTTTTCCTTTTTTGTGTAATTACAAAAATGATGAAGTGGGTGGACACACGGCATGTTGCACCATCACAGCAGGGCTGGCACACCAACTTTGAATTTGGACTAGACCCTACAATTGCATGGCCATGCTTACCTCTTTGTCAATATATGCCTTATGGTCCTTCCAGGCTCTGGCTGATTGGTACAGTTCTCTCTCACAATGGATTGTGTCATTTGGAAGAATAAAACACCTGCACAAACCAACCAAAATATGAGACATAAATTTATATTCCAAATAGAGTGTATTATCCTCTAAAGTCTTGACATAGATGAGACAGGAAGTTTGGAGTACATGCCTAGCCAGGGTATGTGGAACGTGTCCTGTCACTTGGCTGGGAGAGGGGTGATGTCACAGCTCTGTGACTGAGGCTATCGCTAAGGCCGCCTTTCAGGGCAGCTCTCAAAATCCCTGACCCCTGGAACAGATATCGGCCCAGAACTCAAATTTTGAAAACCTAAGCAAATACATGTAGAAAAAAGTTTTTACAGTCCTAATAAAAACGGCTTGTTTGAAGAAATGCAGAGCCAGAAAGGGAGTACTCAGCCTATCCATTCTGTTATAAAGAGCTTGCTTTAAGTGTGTCATTATGCTCTGAAGCAAAGAAGCTGCCCCAGAGATGGAGAGCAGGTGGGATATGGGGTCAGTCTATAATGCAAGAGAAATAAATCCCAGCCTGCCTTTCCTAGTATATCACTCTAACAGCTGCAGGCACTGAGACCCGCCCCACAGATGAAAATCCTGGCAGGATCTTGGTACCTCACCTCCCCAAAGTAGTGAAACTGGGGAGAAAACAGAGATCTTGCCAATAAATTCAGAAAGAGTGCAAGCGATTTTGGAAGGAACTGAACAGCCAATGAGTCCATTAGAGCTAGGGGGGAGTCATCTCCCTTTCCTGTTTCCCTGATTTCCAAGGCCCTTTCTGTTCTCTGAGGTCTGGGCAGCCATTCCTAACCTACATCATCTTTCTGGAAGCTTCTTGGAGACTCAGCTTTCTCCCCTGGCTACATTCAGTTTCTGAGGTCCTCACTCACCCCATTGCTAGGAGGAACAGTGACCAGGCAGCATGGAAGAGCCTCTCTCAGCTTCCATAAACTATTTCCATCTGTTTTCTAGATACATACAAACTCCGTGTTGCTAAGTCAAGATAGGACAAACTGACTCTGGCTGGATTTCCAGCTGATCAGCCTTGGAGTGAAATTGAACCCATAGCACACAGCCTAGCCCATGATGGTTGGGACTCCTCAATGCTTCCTGGAGTGACCCAGTTATTTTGGACACCATATTTCTGAATGATCCTACTTTTTGCAAAGCACAACACAGTGGCCCCAGGGGAGGAAGGGTAAGTTTGAACCCAAGCCTAATGAACATGTAGAGTCCTCATACTTATGTGTCACTCGCACAGTGGTGGGCGGGCCCACAGCATTGCTGCTGTCTGCCAGCATCCCGGCCCCGTTGCCACCGCTGCCCGCCTGGCGGCCTCGCAGCCCTCTGTGGCCTTCATCATGGCGCTTGGCAATGTTTCTTGGTTGCAACACTTGCAATTCCTCTTCTTCCAGATTGATGTCATAGATTTCGCCTTCAAATTCAACGGATAAGGAACGTGTCTGCCGGGTATGGACGAACCTGGGCTTGTACTCTGGAAATAAGGGAAGTCACATTAGCAGGGATGTCCTTGTGGAGTTTAGGAGGGAAGACAACGGTGATGTGGCCCAAGAGCAGTCCTGAGAGGGGCAGGCAGGACCTAGGGCACTGCTGAGGGGCATCTTGGTGCCCTGGGCAGCCCCCTAGAGTTTATGCCACTGCATAGCGCTGGGAGGGACAACGTGCTTCTCTGAGTCTCAGGCCACCCTTTCATTCCTCAAGTATGGATCTGTACGATCCTGTCCACTTACAGCAGCCTAGGACCTCCCACCTTCAGTTTTCAATGGAAACTGCTAAGGCAGTTGATTCAGCTACAACTATGTTCCCAATGATGGTGTTAATCATAATGACTGTATTATGCATGGTGCACTAACTTCCCATGCATGACCTCTGACCTTAGAGTTGTGTTATGAGAGTTAACAGTAAAACTTGTTCTCGAAGATTTATTTCATTTTAGTGTATTAAGTGGAAGATAGTCTTATGTCTCATATTAACTTATGACTATGACTATCACTATAACTAGTGATGGCTAAGTGCTCCCAAAAGATGTATCGTTCTTGGGCACTTGTTCCCTCCCACCCCCCAAAGAAACCTTTTATTTAAGGACTATCAACTTCATGGATTTCATAGGTGCAACTTTAGGAATAGAGTGATTCTTCCCACCATCCCACCTTCCCACCCACACTCCCATTTCTCCTCCTCCTCCCTCTCTTATTCCCAGTCCCATTCTATACTAAGATCCATTTTTGATTAACTTTGTACACAGAAGACCAACTCTATACTAAGTAAAGAGTTCAACAATGTGCACGAAAACAACAACAACAACTGTTCCTCAACAGTCGAGACAAGGGCTGTTCAAATTCATTGCATCAACTGTTGAACTCTTTACTTAGTATAGAGTTGGTCTTCTGTATATAAAGATAAATAAAAATGAATCTTAATGAAGAATGTGATGGGAGAGGGAGTAGGAGGTGGGACAGGAGTGGTGGTGGAAGGTGGGAAGTGGGTATGGGGGGAAGAATTGCTATATTCCTAAAGCTCTACCTATGAAATTTGTGTTCATTAAATAAAAGCTTTCTTTAAAAAAGGTCATGGCATCTTGAAGTTAATTTCACTTTTTTTTTCAGAAACTTAATTAACTTTAAAGAATCTTGGGTGCTTCTTTAAAGTTAATTAAGTTTCTCAAAAAGAAGTGAAATTAACTTTGCAAAAAAAAAAAAGACTATCTTTTTTTTTTTCATTTTCTTTAATTGAATCATAAAGATGGAACCAGTTTGTGGGGTCCTATGTAATACCTTGATCCATATGAGCACTGTGGAATATCCATACAAAGGAAAACACATCTGTCTTCTAAAACGGTGATCATTTCTTTAAGCTGATGCCACTCAGTACCCTTTCTTCTAGGTTACTTGAAGCACATAGGAATAAGGACGATTCTTCACTGTTCCTAGCTCCACACTCCAGTCTCCTGCCAGTGTAGGCCCTGGGAGGCAGCACATGACTGCACAAGCAGTTGGGTCCCTGCACCCACATGGGAGGAGACCTTCCAGCTCCTGGCTTGTGCTTGGAACCCTGCTGGGGACTGTTGTGAATGTTTAGGGAGTGAACCAGTGGATGGGATTTCTGTCTATCTATCTCTGTTTCTCTTTCCACCTGTTGAATACAAATAAATTATAAAAAACACATCAGGTTGTCAATGTAGGCTGACGAATGTGTCGTTTTCATCCTTAACCACTGGGTGAGAAAATGGAGGCTCTGCATGTTCTGCATATTTTGCAGGGTTGGGGAGTGAGGCTAAAATCTCAGGCTGCAAAGTCTTGCCTCTACAGGCTTCTTTGTCAAAAGAAGTGAGTGCTTAGCCTCCTTCTAGCTATGCCAGTAGTAGAAGATTGCTATCAGCAAAGTGAAAACTTGGCAAACACTTTCATTAGCCAACAGACTTCTTACACTTGGCAGATGGAGGGTAACAGGTGGAGGCCAGCATGTCTTCTGGTGACCATGGGATACTGTTACTTGCTCATCAGGTGCTAGATAAGAACTTTAATGTGTATCCATTGGCCACTGCTCATCAGTTGCCTGTGGGCTCTGGGGAGACTCAGTCACCTGGCCTGACCTCTCCCCTGGGAGAGGAAGAAGGCAGGCACCTTGGCTGGGCAGTCTGAATTGTCGGTTTCTAAGACAGCTTCATTCAGGGTGTGCAGTTTCTAGATGAAGAAGTGGCCAAAAAAAAAAAAAAAAAATGGAACTCCTCCTCCTAGATCTGTAAGAGCCCATGAAGGTGGAAAAAGCTGTTCCAGACTTCTGTTTGGGCCCAACACTGAAAACCTAGTATGTTTTATGTCACTGCTTTGAGGAGGGGGGTGATGTCCAACTTTTTGGAAGGGAAGAGAAAGTTTTTGCTTCTGAGACAATGTTGGGCATCTACTTCCATTGCAGGACAGTATCAGGGGGCTTCATCCCTTTTGGGTTTTAAATTTCATACTCTTTTAAAAAAGTATCTATTTTAAAAAGATTTATTTAATTTATTTGAAAGGCAGGGTTACAGAGATGAGGGAGAGACAGAGAGACAGAGCGAGCAAGCGAGAGAGAGAGAGAGAGAGAAATCTTTCATCTGGTGGTTCACTCCCAGCTGGCCATAACAGTCAGGGCTGGGTCAGATTGAAGCCAGATGTCTGAACCTCTACCTAGGCTCCTGCATTTTCTATTCTTGTGTGAAAGGTTAAAACTAGGAGTTTGCCTCACATGAAAGAAAGAAAATCCCCCAAATCAATGGTTCTTAGCCTTGTGGGTTATGGGCTTTTAAAAGAATTTGTTGAGAGGGGCAGTATTGTGGAAGAGTAGATTATGTTGCCACTTGCAATGCAGGCATGCCATATGAACCCGGGTTGAGTCTCAGCTGCTTCATTTCCCATACAGCAAGCTGCTAGTGCACTTGGTAAGGCTGTGGAAGATGGGGTCCCTTGCCATGCACATGGGAGACCCAGATGGAGTTCCAGGCTCCTGACTTTGGCTTGGACCAGGCCTGGCTGTTGCGGCCATTTGGGGAGACATATGGGTGGAATATCTCTTCCTGTCTCTCCCCACTCTCATCACTCTGCCTTTCAAATAATAAATAAATGTTTTTTAAAAAATGATTTTTTGAGTGTTACTGACATTGAGAAAAAGTCACATATATACACGGAATATACTTATAATTTTGCATGAAATTTCAGGGGTTTCATTACCCTAATGCTCATATTGTGGATTCTAGGATAAAAATGTCTGTTCGAAGGCCTTACATTGTCTAGTGAATAATCTGACCTACAAATCTTGGACACAGAATTGAATTTAATGTAGTTTGCTTATTTCCAAACCAGTACAGAATCACTACAGAACTGAGTCACTTTCACACTAGTCCACCAGATGGCACTAGACTCTCATTATTTTTTAGAAGATGGTAGACTGTGAGTTTTCCTATTTCTATAATCCTAGAATTTTTATGAAGAAAATGCTAGGCAGTGCTTTTCATACTGAATCCAACTAGTTTGACCCTGTCAGCCAACAAGAATTAACCATTTGACAGAATTTAGAAAAATATACTGTCCTAACGGAGATTAAAATATATGCTTTTTTTAAAAAAAAAAAAAAAGTGTTTACACTTTTCATCTTAAGTGCACATGCACATACACTGAAAACTTACTTTTTTTTTTAAAGGCAGACAAAGCAGAAAATTAGCATGAAAGCAAAATAAAATGGACCTAAACCATATTTTTACTTTAAAATAACCCCTTTGCAGGTTTTTTTAACGTATGCAATCATTTTGCATCTGGTGCTTATATTAAATATCCTTTCATTCTCTGCCTAAGTGAAAATGTTTACAAAGCAAATTTTCAAGTTAATCTTAACTTTCTTATTTAAAAAACAAAAGCAAAACCAAAACCCATCGATTTGCTTTTAGCCTGAGAACTACGCATGGGTAATCTCTAAAAACGTGGAAAGAGCGACCGTTTGTCCCTGTAAGGCCTTGGTCAGCCACGGAGATGCTCACAAAAGCACGGCTTACTTGGAGTGCCCTGGTTTCTCAGCAACTGCCGTTGACTCTTCCTCTGGCTCCTGCTGGCGCGATAAGCAGACTCCCTGCAGCTGCACTCTTTGTCCTTGTGGTGGAAGCCGCGAGAGTAGAGGTTCCGCGTGCTCTGCCGGACCGTGAGCAGGTCACTGGGGCCTTTGCACTTGTGGATCCGCAGCTTGCCAGATGGATCTTGGATGCACTGCCACTTCTGCAAGGGCCAACGGGAAAGCAGGTGAGGGATTCCGACCCGGGGGGGACTGATAAAGGCCTGCTTGCCGCCTTAGCTTAGTTTCAGTGTTGCCTTGTGGAAGCACTGGCAAAACCATTAGAGAGAGTGAAGGGAGAAAGGCAAGCTTTTAAGGGACCCTGCAGTCACGCAAGGCTCTGTTATTTCTTTCACGAGGGCCAAGAGAGATGACAATGAAATCATTGGAAATCAGAACGACCTCGATGACTCCGGAGCCAAAAACTGATATACGAATCCTCAGCAACCAGACTAAACAGTCTTGAATGAAACATGGAAAAGCCCTTAGTCCACCACGACACAGGGCACAGCTGTCAGGGCTGTTTTCACCAGCCCCTTCTTGCTCTGCAAAAACAAACTTGGCTGCTTTGTTCTCTGCCCCTGCATTTCTAATGAGAGCCCAGGAAGAGCAGCACAGGAGGAACACAGAGATGAGTTTAACCGGAGTCCCTCCCAGGGCCAGCCAGCTCTCCCCTTCCCCAGACATTGGCAAGCCTGTCAAGTTTCCTTTTGTGTCTCCTTCTGCAAACACTGCACACCCAGCATGCTCCTAGAAGGGACCCCCGCCCGGGGAGCAGGCCCAGGGCTTTCAGGTTGGGGCCTTCTGTCAAGCTTGCTGCACGATGCTGCAGGCTCCCTCGAATTAAACCCGAGCCTGTTTCACAGTTAAGTCTTCCCCGTGCCTCTTGAGTAGTGTCTGGCTGAAATAACAGCTCCTCACTCTGGGGGTCATTTCATGGGTTCCACCACAGTTCTCTTGAAGGCCTAATAACTTGTTTGCTTTTTCCTTCTCCTCCCTAACATGAGGGAACCTCAAAAAGTTTGTAGAAAAAAATGGAGTAGAAAGAGAGCTTTATTTTGGGTGCAAAACAATTTTGACATCCATGCAGAGTTTTTGCAAAATATGCATTTTCGATGAACTTTTTGAAGACTCCCCCCCCCACCACCATGTTATGCAAGATTAGTATTGGACCTCAATTTTCAATTGATCAAGACTATTACAGAAAGCCACAATGTGGTGTTTTCAAACTTTCTTTCCCTGCTCCCTTTACAAGAATTACTTGATTATTATTATGTGTTGAAACTTTTCTGTAGATGAATACATGTCTAAACTCTGGCAATACAATAGTATTTACACTATACAATTATGTGCTTGCTATGCCATTTACATGTTTTCAGATATACTGAAATAAGTAAATAACTATTAAAGGACATTCTTTCATGCACCATTTAAAATGACCTCATATTCCCCTGTTGTAACACAACTGCACTTTGAGTGACATCTTGATTGCAAAGTTTTCTAATGCAAGATAAAGTTTGACTAAGGGTTGCAGACGGCTTTGCCATGAGACAAATGATGCTTGTAAACAAAACAGCAACAAACAAGATGTAGAGCCACAGCTTTTTGTTAATGAAGTTGTATGTTCTCAATATGTATTGAATTTCTGAGTTGCCTCTGGGCTTTGATGGTCTATTTCCTAAATCCTAGAACTACAGGAGCTGTTCTATGATTTTGCTTTAACCTTCTGCACTTTTGGTGCTACTCAAGGCCCATATTTTAAGCTCTGTCATGTTCTACCCTTTGGTGGCTTGGCTAAAAAGTCCTCAGTGTTCATCCAGAGAAGGGGGTGCCCAAGAGACAAGGCAACCACCTAGTTGCCACACCATGAAAAGGCAACACAAACAAGAATTATTTCAAGGGAGGTGGGTGTTTGGCTTAGTGATTAAGATCTGGTTAGGCTGTGTGCCCTATCAGAGTGCCTTGGGTTCAATTCCTGATTCAGCTCCTGACTGCAGTTGCAGCAGGTAATGGCTCAAGAGGTTGGGTCCATGCCACACACGTGGGAGACTTGGACTGAATTCCCAGCCTGTGGCTCTGGCCTGGCCCAGCTTGGGCTGTTGTAGACACTTGGGGAATGAACCAGTGCATGAGAACTCTGTCAGTGTCTCTCTGACTTTCAAATAAATAATTTAAAAATAAAAACTAAAAAGTAAAATAAATAAATAGGAACTGAGAGTTGGCTACTTAAAGTCTACAGTAACAAGAGAAGAGGTCAGTGGATTCCAAATCCATAGCCAAGTAGAAGCTTCAGAAATGCCATATCTTGGGGCTGGTGCTGTGGTGTAGCAGGAAAAGCCACCACCTGCAGTGCCAGCATCCCATATGGGTGCCGGTTCGAGACTCGGCTGCTCCACTTCTGATCCATCTCTCTGCTATGGCCTGGGAAAGCAGTAGAAGATGGCCCAAGTCCTTGGGTCCCTGCACCCATGTGGGAGACCCAGAAGAAGCTCCTGGCTTCAGATCAGTGCAGCTCCGGCCATAGTGGCCAGTTGGGGAGTGAATCAACAGATGGAAGTTCTCACTCTCTCTCTGTCTCTACTTCTCCTTCTCCTTCTCTCTCTGTGTAACTCGGACTTTCAAATAAAGAAATAAATATTAAAAAAAATTTTAAAAAGAAATGCCCTATCTTCAATGACAGAAAAATGTGGCTAACTCTATTCTTTTTGTCTTTGTTTAAACATTTTATTTTTTTATTTGAGAGCTAGAGTTACAGACAAAGAGATGGAGAGACAAAGATAGAGAGGTCCTCCATCTGCTGGTTCAAGCCTCAAATGGCCGCAACCGCCAGAGCTGGGCTGATCTGAAGCCAGGAGCCAGGAGCTTCTCCTGGGTCCCCAATGTGGACACAGGGGCACAAGCACATGGGAAATCTTCTAATACTTTCACAGGCCATAGCAGAGAGCTGGATCAGAAGAGGAGCAGCCAGGATAGAACCGGAACCCAAATGAGATGTCAGCATTGCAGACAGAGGCTTAGCCTAATAAACCAAAATGCCAGTCCTGACTAACTTCATACTTGAAGAACGATAGTTTTAAGTCTTTTTGGTTTTGATTTGTGTCAATTATACTATATTAATTTTTAAATGGCATGTCTATGGTGAAAACTTACTGGAGTTTTATAACTACAACACATTAAAAAATTTTACTTGGTTAGTTTTGGTTTTTGTTTGTTTCTTTGGCCAGGAAGAGCTTAGGATACAAAGGAGATTCTTGTAGAACATGAAAGTGTAGCCATAGGGCCAGTGTTGTGGCATAGCAGGTAAAGCTGCCGCCTGCAGTGCCAGTATCCCATATGGGCACTGGTTCGAGTCCTGGCTGTTCCACTTCTGATCCAGCTCTCTGTCATGACTTGGGAAAGCAGTAGAAAATGGCCCAAGGGGTTGGGCCCTTGCACCTGTGTGGGAGACCCACGAGAAGCTCCTGGCTTCTGGCTCCAGATCAGCTCAGCTCTGGCCATTGTGGCCATTTGGGGGAGTGAACCAGTGGATGGAAGACTCCTCTTTCTCTCTCTCTCTCTCTCACACACACTTTCTCTTTCTCTCTCTGCATCTGCCTCTTTTGTAACTCTGCCCTCCAAATAAATAAACAAATCTTTAAAAAAATGTAGGCACAATTTTTTAGTGATGTAGCCAATTTAGAATCCATCCTGAATTTTCCCATTAGTCAAATCACTTGTTGGTTTCCTATGGGATAGAGATTAAGAGAAAGGGTTCACTTCCTGAAAAGTTGGATTTAACCGTATCAGATGTCGGGCAATAACAATACAAAATCAAACACACATGCATGTATGGACACATGCACATACATACACATGTCTACAACTATAAACACTCATATATGACATAAAGCAGGTATCTACACACATGCTTGGATAAAGCAAGAGCCATTGATAAAAATGGCAATTACTTACTCTACTATGGAACTCTGAAAAAAATCAGGGATACTGTTAGGTAATGTAATTAGCAAAAGACTTAGAAAATCTCCTCAAGGGCAAGCATACTAGCAATTCCAATGAAATATAATTGCCACACATTTGCCACCATCATTTCAGTGCTCGATATCATGACAAGTTTTATGACAATGCAATAAAACCTTGAAATAGCTGCCACTAAAACAGTGATTTTACTTAGAGAGTTTATTGCGGGAGGCAAAGGAAGAGAATTTTTAAAAGAATTACTCTGCAACTCACGCCACGAGCCATGTAAGTGATCAAAATCACAAGGAGAGGAAATGACTCTGCATTATCACAGTTTGGGGAATTAGATGAGTGCCTGAGCTCAAGTGGGGCACCTGCTAAGGAGCCCTGGAGTCAACATCAGAGATGAGCTTTGTGCAACAAGGACATTGCCACAAATACAGCTCTCACCCTGTCACACTTTTGTGAAAGCCCTTGAAGTTTATCAGGAAGTCAGTTAATTGCCAAATCCCACTGTCTCCATCTTCATGTACCATCCACTGTTTTTTTGCAAATCCTTTCCTGCCTTACTGGGACAACATCAATCAATTTTCCCCTATCTTTTTGATGAGTCAGTTTGTAGCAATAATTTAGTACACATTCATTCCACAAACTATTCTGCACATTTATGGTGCAGATAGAACTAATTTGATAGCTCGATAGATAATTTCTTACGTTATTATTTCATTCTAGCCTTTCCAACTACACTGGAACTTAGAATTAAAGGCAAGGACTACGTCTCATATTCTTGAATTATTCCCAGAAGTTAACTTGGCACACAATCACTCTGATAGATAATTACACATTACTGGTTTTGATTGATTAGCTCTGCATGCAAATAACTTCTGATGAGGAAGCTGGCTATTTTGGTACAAGGATACATGTGTGTAGCCAGCTTGACAAAATCAAACTTAATGAGAAATGTGTCAAATGTCTTTCAATCATTCCAAGTCATCATCATCTTTACCACGCCATTACTGTCATCTACTGCATTCTTAGTTGATATCATGTAGTGGTATAGAGCACTTTACTGGAATGTATTCTTTTCAAACTTATAACTACATCATGCGCTGCCACAATTCATTTTTTGGAGCAGGATTTGTAGTGAATACCACATGTATCCTGTCTTGGATTTGGGAATGGAATTTCGTACCCTTATTGTGTGGCTTAAAGGAAAAAAATCTGGACTTTCAAACTATAAAAGCCTGGATTTGAATACCAGCTTTATCACATCGCTATGCGGCCCCAGGCAAGTTAGCTATGCGGATCAGGAGAGCTGGAGATAACAGGCTCTGGAAGAATTTGGCACGTGGTAGGTACTCCACAAAGGCAGCTTTTTTTTCCCTTTAATTATACAAACACAGCCTCTGAATTTATTGCTTGATGAACTGGATATAGTGTCAACTTGATGAGAGGTAGCCATTTTTAATGGAGATAAGTATTAGGTTGGGAACCTAAAGAATTCAATTTTAATTTTCTTTTGCGCTATCTCTATGGCCTTCAGCAATTTGCAGAATCTTTGTTCTTCTAGATTCCACATCTGGTAAAATAATGCTTTCTTCTCTTGGCCTCATGCATATGTCCTGAGAATACATTGTTGAGTGTGGAGTTCTGGGGGAAAAGATATACTGTATGAATCCAGAGCAGTACTATTATAATTGACCTTTCAGCATGTCTATCTAACTCTTGGGGAAGTTAATGTTTCCAGGTTGGAAATCATACATAACAGAATCATTATTATTTGGTGGGGGAGTTCGTGACTTTGAATTACACAAATTTGTTTGAACTCAGACTTGTCACTCTTCTAGCTGTGTGACTTTGGCAAAATTATTTTCCCATCTCAGCTTCAGTGTCTTCCTGTTTAAAATGGGCATGAAGGGCTGGCATTGTTTGCACAGTGGTTTAAGCCTCTGCTTGCAACAATGGCATCCCATATCACTTCCTGCTAATGTGCCTGGAAAGGCAGCAGAAGATGGCCTGAATAATTGAGCCCTTGCCACCCACATAGGAGACCTGGATGGAGTTCCTGGTTCCTGGCTTCAGTCTGGCCTAGCCACAGCTGTTGTTTGGGGGAGTAAACCAGCAGATAGATAGATAGATAGATCTCTCTCTCTCTCTCTCTCTCTTTGTCTCTTTTACACACACACACACACACACACACGCACACACTCTGCCTTTCAAATAAACAAAGCAAATCTTTTTAAAAAACAAATTGGCATAATAAATATTTTATATACTAGTTTCCCATGCAGAATGCTTAGCATGACATTAGGTGACTGTATAGCTCCATCTGAAGTAACTAGCAGATCATCATGATAATTGCACATTTTGCAATACATACATTTTTCAGATTGGTTAAGGATGCTCTATGTTCTTATGTATGCATACTCATGCCCATTTGCAAAAAAAAATTGGATGCATGTTTTTCAAAGTTACACACCAATGAAAGCTTAATTACACAATACAAATGCACACAAACATGCTCACATTTTTCAATATTATGTGTCTTATGTGGATTTGGCCATCATGCAGGTCAAATCATGTTCTCTGAAATGTAACAAATGTACAGTAATTCTGTGATAACCTGATATCCTTAATGCTGGTACCAACATCATAAAAACCAGTTACCTTCATGTGGACATGTGTCTAAAATTTTTATCTTAGCACTGGGGAAGAAGAGACCACATAAACATCCCTATTCAAATTGCTACTGCTGCAGTCCTTCCAGAATTTTAAACAAATCTTCGATGCTCTACTGACATAGTAGCAGAGCCACAAACTAAGTTGCCAGAACACTGGAATTCAACAACCCAACTAAAGGACATGGCATTTGCTTTATTAAAACAAAACAGGCTGCTTTTTTCCTTTTCAACATCAGAGCATATATAAAATTTCAAAACTGGATGCCCGAGGAATTTCCCTTTGTATAGCTTGTTGAAGGAATCATAATCTATACCTAGGAGGAAAAACAAGCAACCCCATAATGCTCACCCAGCGTCTGTGGCTCTCAATCATCCGGGAGCTCGAAAAAAGCAATATCACCTGGGATCCCTCCCTAGAGATCCTGATTTAATTTGTCCCGGGTGGCACTTGAACAGCATTTCTAAAGCTTCTCGTGAAATTCTAACATGTAATCAAGACTGAGAACCACTGCTGTAGGTGCTGTGAATGGTGGGAGCCAGTCATTCATAGCAAACACCATTCATAATTTCAAAGGGAAAATCTACAGCCTTACACTTTTGCAGAGGTAGCACACAAAGTCCTCAATGTGCAGTGAAAAGATGCAGGTTTTGGCTTTTCTTTGTAGCTTAAGTGTTTGGGACCTAAATTTCCTTAGCAAGAAAATGGTAGATTTCTAAGACTACTTCTAACTTTGACATTCTTTGATTCTAGGCCTGTGATCCTTTTCTTTGCCTTTTAAACTTTTTCTTATTTCATTGAAAGCACAAGGGAGATCTCTTCCATTTACTATTCACTCCCCAAATGCCTTGAACAATGTGACTGGGCAAAACCAAGGCCAGGACCTGGGACTCCCACATGAGTAGCAGGGACTCAGCTCTTTGAGCCATCATCTATCTGCAGCCTCCCATGATGCACATTAGTGGGGAGCTGCAATAGGGGGTGGAACTGAGACTCAAATCTGGGCACTCCAGTATGAGACGCCAGAATCACAAGTAGCATCTTAACTGCTGCACCAAATACCTGCCCCATGTGTTTCTTAACCCTGTTAAATAAATACAGATGCCTCCCTTCACCTTTGACTTCTTAATCTGACTGGTCTGGGGTGAGGTGATGCATGAGTATTTTTCAAAAGTTTCTCCAGGTGATTTCAATGTGCAGCCAGAGCTGAGCATCACTGATCTGTGCTTTCTGCTGAACAAAAGCCTTTGAAGACGAAAGTTGAGACCTGCACATGAGTGTGCACACCTTTATGTGTGCACAGGGAGAGGTATGTCTGCACATAAATGTACTTGGGAGTGTAACACCGAGCAGAGAGAGTGGTGGGACTTCATATTAATTCAGGAACAGGGAAATAATGCAAACACATATGTCCAGGTTGTCTTAATTAGTCCCTGCTGGTTGTTCTATGCACAGTCAGGAAGCAATGCCAAGTATCTGGGATTGCAGCCCATTTTAATTCCCCTTTGGTTCCAAAGAACGAATAAGACAGGTAGAATGGCCTGGAACAGTAACAACATCCAATGTTTGCACACTGGAGAAAATTAATCTCAGTCTCACCTAGCACTTGACATATATGATATCACTTAATCTTCACAGGAGTGAGATTCATTTTCTCTGTTTCGAGATGGAAAACCTGAAACTCAGGAAGACACGACGAGAAAGTGGTAGCTGCCAATATTCTAAGCCAAACCTTTTGACCTCAAATTCCTTTTTCCTTTGCTCACTCTGTTTCTTGCATTCATGCTGATTCTACCAAACCACACTTAGGTGGCCAGGCACAGAGTGTGGCAGAAGAGGGCATACACTCTCTTTGTTGATTGGGAAGGAGAAAAACAGGACAATATTGCTTATTTTTTTCCCTTCATATCCTGCGGAAAGCCAAACTTAAGACTGTGTCACCTTACAATGGAAATAGTTAGCTTGAGTCAGACAAGGTGCAGGCCAGGTGCGAAGCCAGTGACAGGGGAGCAGATTCCAAGTAAGTTCATTCTAGGCTTAGCTGTTACCTTGACCCTGAACAAAGCAATCTTATTTTTCTGGACTTTCTTCCTCCCTTTTTAAAGTCAGCAATGCTGCCACTGCAGAGATGATCTTCAAAAGAGCCAGCTAGGAAGAGTAAAAGGCTAAGACACAGAGATTCTATAGAACACGAGAGAGCTATCAGGTTTCACCCGGTTTCCATATACGCCTTGAAGAGGCTCAACATTTTCCTGAAGTTCCCAGAATTTTACGCCAGGGCTTGAGCTCCACCAGTAGGCTAGGTAGGGGGTGAGAACAGCACTTCTCACACTTTCAAGGAGCATCAGAGTCACCTGGAAAATATAATAAGCACAGCCTCCCCTGCCTCACCCCGAGGGCTTCTGATTCAGTAAGTCTGGGGTGGCTAGAGAATTTGCATTTCTAACTAGCTCCCAGGTGATGCTGATCTGGTTTGGGGACCACACAGCACCTACCATGAGCTTAGATGAATAATTCACTAAGGCCATGGATACACTGAGGCTTGAGCAGTCTGAAACGCCCTGTGTCTCACCCATTCTGGAGCCCACAATAGCCCATTTAAAGACAGTCTATAAAAATACATCCCTGCCAGGGGCATAACCTGATTCTTTGTTCCTCTAATTCAGGCACTTCTCAAAGTGATCATTGCTGACATTCTCATATATCCATGCAATGGAATCTTAGTTCATTCCAATTCACATAGGAATGCAGCAGCAGAGGATTGCAGGGAACCACACAGGAAAGCAAGCATTCTATGGGCACCAAATGAGTTTATAAAAATAGGAAAAAGCAAAATTAAGTTTTTAACATTGCATTCAACATGTAAGTGAAAAGCTTGTGTCAAAGTACCATAACCTAGTTTATGCAACATTTGCCCTTCAGGGCAGAGAGTAAAACTCCAGGGTAAGCCAGATAGGAGGGATTTGCAGAATTGTCTCCTGAAAGGTAGGCAGTGTACCTTATTCCCAAATGGTTATAATGTTCACCACTTAGAGGGCTAAAACAGCAACAAATGCACCAATTTGTATAATTTACATTTAATACTGAACATTTCCAACTCCTGAGTAAAAGTAACTAGTCTATTGCAGCTGGCTCAGAAAAATCACCTTAGAGTTACAAAACAATTCTGAGGTTTTATTCATAACGATACTTACCACTTCCAGAAGAAAGGTTTGAAGACTTCAAATTAAAATATAATGAGTAGGTCTATGCTTCTCTCCTAAACACTTGAAAATTAAGACTTACTAGAATGCCATGAAGGCCGGGGTTTATCCCTTCCTTTAGCAGCTCTCCCTCCCCACCCTCTTCTATTTCAAAGGGATGCTGCCTATGAAAAAAGCCTGAGGAACTGAGGAGAGGGATCAAGTTGTTTATAATAATTGTCTCTATTCAAGAAGCTAGATACCATATCATAAAAGTATAATGAATGAGTCCATTTTAATAACCAGGCTACTCCTTTCATGCATGCTATCTTGAACTGGTATTGACTAAATCGTGTGGATATTGAGAGGTCAGATAACTTACAAAGATGCACAAAATACCTGGAGTCTCCTTTACCTCATTTAGGCAATCTACCTTGGAGGGCAGCAAGTAGCTTAGGTGTTTGAATTAAACTCCTTTTTGGACCTAGTTTTGACAACCTGCAAGTCACCCTTTGTAAACAAATAGCGGATGACAATGCCTACCACCCTTGACAAATACAGGGAATAATTTGAATAAGCACATATAGAAACTTATGTACCATGACTTAAAACAAGTTCTCAGCACATGTTAGTTCTTACCACTTTCCTGATTTTTTCCTAAGTTATGGTGATTTAGGTAGAGATTCAACTTCTCTCTCATCATGACATAGAATTTTCTTTTAGCAAGTATAGATTCCAGTGAAAAATATTTCAAATGATAGGTGTCCATATGTTCTCACTTTCCATAAAAGCAATGTGAATTTGGTATGTTATTTCCTTAGCTCTCATTGGTAATGGTAGGTGTTCTGGGTAGCCTTGGATTCCATAGTAATATTTCCATTCACAAAAAAAGATTCATTCTAATGAAATAGTTGAGTCAAGAGACTTTGTGAGCAGGGGAAGAAACAATACACATATAGAACAGGGTTTCCTTTCCCATTACCCCATCTCGCTCACAGATTCTGTCTTCCACTCTGGGCTAGATGACCTCAGATGTTAGCCTTGAGGGAAGACCCCAGCACATTTCTAGGGCTGGCTCACTGCCCAGAGACCCAGTATCTACCCATGTCTTGACTAAGTAGCCTTTTCACCACACCTTGATGACCGGTTAACAGGAACATTCTCCTTGGTCCCAGGAACCTTTTCAGTTGGAACCAATGTCTTTCAGTATAGAGCTCTCTCTGAGAGCACCATCTTTTTTTTTTTTTTTTTTAATTAATCTGGAGGGAGCCCAAGTAGTAATGAGGCAGCCCAGGCTGGACTGCTAAATGATTCTGTCAGTGGAGAGGTGTCACAGTGAGTTTGTCTTCATGCCCAGGATGGAAAGCTGACATCCACACAAATCTACATTAAGCAAATCTTTGAAATTAGAAATGAATGAATGCACAAAGGAGGATAAAGCAAAGGGTGTCACTCACCTGCCCAGGTTGTTCACAGGCTGTCTGGTACCTGGCCTGCTGGCACAGCTCCTTGACCCTCTCATATTTGGGCAAGTGATTGGACTGTTGGATATTCTTGCTGGATTCTTCCTTCTTACGTAGAAATTTGCTTTGACAAAAAGAGAAAAGCTTCTTATGTGAGAAGTGATCTGAATGGCATTCCCTGAGTCCTGCCTGTTCTCTCTGCCTTCCCTGTCCAATGATTCCATGTTCTCCAAACAGCAAGAAACAGATGTTAACCCTCTGTCTACAGAACTTCATTTGAAAAGCCCTTGGTGAAGATTATAAACTGGGGTGTTGTGAGGATGAGAGGTCAGGATACAGAAGAATCATGCCCCTCAAAAGCATTGATTTCTAAACTTGGGACAGATATTTGGTGTTATGTGTTCTTTTTTAGCTCTTCTCTTAAAATAACCCAATTATACCTGCTTTTCTGTCTCCCAATTTATGTTTGGAGAAAAACAAAGCAATGAGCCTTATGAATAGAAATGGGAGACCCAGACATGACTATGAAAATCATTACAATGGAACAAATGTATTTACTTAATGACATTAAAAAGGCAACATGAAGAAAGCAGTAGAAAGTAGGGTGCCAGGCCAACCTTGGAGTCTACAGAGAGAAGGACTTGGGAAAGACTGGGGAAGTGAACCAGCTGGTTCAATTAGCAATGACTGAGTAATGCAACAGTAATTCAAGGCTTTGGTCCTATCTTACGAGAATTTATTCTTTACAATTCTCTGCAGCAGTAATTACTCAGCTGGCTGGTAGAGAATAGGCAGCAAACCATTCAATCTTGCAACTAGGCTTATGAAATCTGCGTGCTTTGTAAACCAAAATAAGGAGGAGAAAAAAAAATTCCCAGCAGGGAGAGCTGCCCACTAGGATGGGTTCCCAGAAGTGCCCCAGGAACCAATAATTACCCTCTTTCCACTAGGAATGTATCACGCCAAATTTTGGCCTTCTTGTTTGTTCGAAACCTGAAAGCAAAATAATAATATTTACTGTTGGCATCTGGACAGCTTTCCGAATGGATCTGTGCTAACAGTTTATTTAAAGAAACACCTCTCACTTCCCACAGACCATGACTGCACCTTTATCAATGTGTTATTCACCAACAGCAGAGAAAGGCTCAGCGTGGGGCAAGCCTCATGGGAAAAACTTATTTTTGCCTCCCCTTTTTTTGCAGCTGCTGGCTTGCTCTGGATGCCAGCCAGAGCTCAGTGTGCTTAGGGATGGCTGAGAGAAGAGACAGTGACGCACCTGTTACCTGGCTTTTCCAGGTCCAGAAGTTTTAGGACAGACTTGCCGTCCACATCGGGAGGTGTGTCGAGGCCGGCGATATCCAGGATGGTGGGGGCCAGGTCGATGTTGAGGACTATCTGAGGGACTCTGCAAGGGCCAGGTGATTACAGTCAGACTGGAGTCAGCAGAGGGTGGACTTCAGAGCTGCAGAGACTCACTGGTCTTCAACTCTTCTCACCCTCCCATCTGGTCTCTTAGGGATGGGCAGTGGCATTTGCCCAGGGTGAGGGAGTGGTCAGCAGCAATGGCACTGAGCAAGATTAATGGAGTCTCACATTGCTCAGGTTGGAGAGATGCCCGCCACCTTGTGCCCCGGCCACACTACCAGGCAACATGTGGCGTGATAAATGGTTTTCGTAGGATGTATACTTTCTTCAAAACCCAATAGTTCACAACCCCTATATTGAATAAAAGCTTAAAATTCAGTATTCTAAAAGAGGACACATAGTTTTTATGATTCAATTCAATCCAATCCATGCTGCCTAGTCCTTCAAACATAAAACCTTCTACCGAGGTCTCCCAGTGTCTAGGATATTTCTAATGCTCCTGAGTGACACCCTTCTTTCTCCCATCATTGTCTCCCCAGCATGTAGTGTGGGGTGGCAGCAGATGAAGTATAGACTGGGGGTCTGGGCCCCGTCACTGTCAGGGACTCTGAGTTAAGCCCCTCAGCTTCTCCATTGTTGTATCAGCAAGCAGGTGCTTTTAAAGGGCCATTGCAGCTATTTCTACTCTTCTACTTTTTTTCTCCATAATTCTTTCATGTACATAATCCTGCATTTTTAAAACAACTATTTACTACATTTTTAAAACAACTATTTACTATATTTTTTAAACAACTGTTTATTTATTCTAGAGGTAGAGAGATAAGCGAGAGCTCCCATCTTTTGGTTCACTCCCCAAATGGCTGCCATAGCCAGGGCTGGGCCATGTTGAAGCAGGGAGCTGAAAATTAAACCCAGGTCTCCCATGTGGGTGGCAGGAACACATAACTTGAGCCATCACTGATGCTTTTCAAGATCTGCATCAGCAGGAAGCTGGAATCAGGAGCCAGAGTGGGGGATCAAACCCAGGTACTCTGGGGTGGAATGCAGGATTCCTTACCAGCACATTAACCACCAGCCAGATGCCCAGCCTCATGACTCGAATTACACAAATGACTCTGCCATGACTGGCAAGGCTTGTGAGACACACTGTGATGGAGAAATAGAGATTGAAAGGGAGGTGCAGCCACTGGCCTAAGACAATAGTTCAGACTCTGTCTTTTAGGTCTCTTTTCCTTCGAAAGAAAATAGTGCTTTTCAGATTTTAGTTTTCTTTTAAGTTTCTTTAGCAACAATTTTTAAAATTAGGAACAAGCAGAATGGCATTGATGGTCTTTTAAAAAGACAGTGGATCATTGATTCAAAAAAAGCAACAATGATATTCCCAAAGATCACATTCTGGCTGTGTACATGGGCTGAAATGACACAGATTCTGGTCAATTTGGGAGAATTAGTCATTGATACACTTATTTTCCCTTTCCCTTTAAATAGTGTACTTCAGTCAATTTAACATGTGGTGGTGAAGGAAAAGGTTTTCATCTTCTAAATTACCAACCTATATACATCCTTTTTTGTTTCGGATGAAAGGAAACCAGACACTGAGATTGGTAATCGAATTATCTTAGACACACATGAGCTATGACAGCTGAAAGTTGCAAGCCGCAATACGTACGTTGATCCTGGTTCTACACTTGGACCACGAATAAAGAAAGGCACACGGATATCAAAGTCATATGGCATGGATTTCCCCTTGACCAGTCCAAACTGCCCAATATGGTAACCGTGGTCGGCAGTGTAGATGATGTATGTGTTCTCCAGCTCCCCCATCTCCACGAGCATATTATACAGCTGAAACAAGAGCACAGGGACAAGTCAGAGCCCACCGTGGCAGCGTGAGATGGCACTTCATAGCACTGCATGATTTCCCCCAAGTCTTTCCCCATGGCTTTCATGGGGTAAGAGTTTACTGTGATAAGGTTCACACACACATGAACATCATCCACATTTTCTATTTGCATACAGGTCCGGTGACACTGCTGAGAAGTAACTTTTTATTTTTTGTCAGGCAGAGTGGACAGTGAGAGAGAGAGAGACAGAGAGAAAAGTCTTCCTTTTTCCGTTAGTTCACCCCTCCCCCCCAATGGCCACTGTGGCTGACGCTCTGTGGCTGGTGCGCTTCAGCCGGTGCACCACACTGATCACCACACTGATCCGAAGCCAGGAGCCAGGTGCTTCTCCTGGTCTTCCATGACTTGGGCCATCCTCCACTGCACTCCCGTGCCACAGCAGAGGGCTGGACTGGAAGAGGAGCAACAGGGACAGAATCCAGCGCCCCGACAGGGACTAGAACCTGGTGTGCTGGCGCCGCAGGCAGAGGATTAGCCTATTGAGCCACAGCGCCGGACAGTAACTCTTTTGAATCTGGAACATTCTACTTACAGACTTTGCTCACCTGTTTGATGAAACAAAGTAAACAAACAAGCCCATACCCTCCTCCCACCCGCCAAAAACCTCTATCACCAAAGTTTAGAGGTTTTGTTTTGCAAATTCATTTTTAAAGCAAATTTTCATATCATCATTCAGATATCTAATTATCTAGGTTAAAACAGGCTGCTTCCGGCCAGCGCCCGCAGCTCACTAGGCTAATCCTCCACCTGTGGTGCCGGCACCCTGGGGTTCTAGTCCAGGTTGGGGCGCTGGATTCTGTCCCCGGTTGCTCCTCTTCCTGTCCAGCTCTCTGCTGTGGCCCGGGAAGGCAATGAAGGATGGCCCAAGTCCTTGAGCCCTGCACCCACATGGGAGACCAGGAGGAAGCACCTGGTTCCTGGCTTCGGATCGGTGTGGCGCGCCAGCCGTAGCAGCCATTTGGGGGGTGAACCAACGGAAAGTAAGACCTTTCTCTCTGTCTCTCTCTCTCTCACTGTCTAACTCTGCTTGTCAAAAGAAAAAAAAAAAAACAGGCTGCTTCCAAGATGGATGCGGCTAGCTCCAGCCTCAGGCATGTCTAGTTTGACTTATGCTATGTTTGAATGTTACAAAATTTTAAATAATTTTTTTTATTTCTATCTTCTTTTAAAATGCTAAGAAACCTATAGATAGATGCTTTGTTCATGTTTCCTCACGGCAAAAATTTGCTGAAGTTGAGCAGCTGCTGCTTGCTTTAGACGGGGTTCTTAATTTCAAGTTTCCTGCAATCCCCACCATTCTCCACCGTCGTATAAGGACCTGCTTTAGTCATTTAAATAGTTAGGTTAATTGCCAATTTCTAAAGGAATTTGAGGGTGTGGCCCCTAATTTATGATGATTTCATTTTTTCCCCTCCTCTTTGTCACTGGCTCCGTAAGTGCCACCCATGGAGAGGTGAGCAGAAAGGGGCAAAAGAAGGGAGGGTGAGAAAGTCCCTGAACTTTCTCTCTCTCTGTGTCTCTTTCACTCTCTCTTGTCAATGCTGGAAAATGAAAAGGGGAAACAGAATTAGCAAGAATGGGTCGACCAAAACCTCTCCCTGAGGCAGGTTCATGTGCTTACCCGTTCGACAGAATCATCCACTGACATCAAAGTCTGAAGCCTTTTGCGCTGCAGGACATTGGTAAATTCCATGTGGATGGGCAGCATGGGTCCTGTGTACTGCATAATCCAGTGTTTATCCATATTTGGTGCATAATTATAACTAGGAGTTCTGCAAACAGCCAGAAAGGAATCTTACTGATATACCTTCATCATTTAAGGAAACATCTCAAGTCATAGGTGGTGAACCAATCATTTAAGAAAGATAATGTAGGCACTGCTGAGATATTTTTCTCTCCCAAATATCTTCTCTTTGTGCTTATAGTAAGATCTGAAGTATTCACCATACTGTATAGCATATATTATCTGCAGATACACAACTTCAAACTTAAAAAAGCCAAGACTGGCAGCTGAACATGTAACTGACACAAGTTCATTTGGGTTCATTGACTAAAACATGTAGGAAGCACATCCAGACAATATGGTTCTGTTACAAATCTGCAGGTAAAACTCAGTCATATAGAAGGAAATGTTCTCATGGTGATGTTAACTCATAAAAATTTTACTGCTAATTACACTATTAAATACAGTCACACATATGTTTATATGAAATGATGATGAATCATCATTTCAACACATTTTTCCTCCTGAATTTATTAGAGCTATTTTGTTGATTATTTATATATCTAATCTGCATGAATTTTTTCCACTCTTGATCTTGTATGTAAATATCATTGATCTAATTACACCTTACTGGAATTATAACCAAGTCTACTTTTGCAATATACGTATTTACTAATAAGGCTGTTCACTCAACAGACAAATCAATATGGATGCAGGACATGATTTTTATTAAACACAGGGAAGTTGGTGCTATTGTTGCAGGACAGGTTAGTGCAAGCCTAGATTTTACCTACTTCAGAAATCCAAGTAGTGTCCTATGTACCCCACTGGGAACCCACAATTTAAGCCAATACTGGCATCCTACACAACTCCTTTGACTTAGATAGTTTTACCTCCTGCTCCCAAAGTGCAAACCTACACTAGAGAAATTCTCAAAGAGAACTATCTGATTCTCCACCAGACTACAATCCACGTGAACCTTCTCCTTAAATGCTACTAAGCCCATAGAAATTATTTAATATTAAAAACTAGGTATTCACCATGTGTCACCAGGTATTGTGCAAAGTGTTTGGTATACATTAACTTATTTAATGACCTTAGCTGCTCTGGGAAATATGTTTATTATCTCCATTTCATAGCTAAGAAAACTAAGGCTTAGCAAAGTTAACTAACTTCTCCAGATGAACACAGTTTGTAGGTGGTAGAACAAGGACTAAGTCCCAACACCCATTGGTTTTAATAACATGAACAAAGAGAGAATTGAGGAGCTCTTTCAGGCCAAGAGAAAAAAAATGGGACCATTTGGTTCCCATTTTTCCCTCCTACATCAGGGATTTGCTTTCAATATGAACCCAAAACTTTACAACCGCTCTTACAGAACAAGCAATGATCTAGGTTGACTGAGAAAGTTGATTGCCTGTCTCTGCTCTGGGGAGGATCCCATGAGTGAGAGATTTTGGAGAGTGGTGATTGACGGGGACCCCATGCCATCATTAATGTTATAAAGCTAGAGGAGCAGTCAGTCACTGCAAGTCCAGATCTCAGGAGTCTTGATCGCTCCCCTGCTTGTGGTGGGGATGTGGATTTCCCACGTGGAAAACGTTGAATGTTTGAGACATGGATATACATCGGGAAATGTCCATGCACTATGAGCTATATACATATCACCTGTTACTGTACATTCTTTTTTATCCAATGTGTTGCCAGAGCCTCCCTTTGGATAGTAGAAAATGCTTGTACAATACTGTGGGTCTCCTTGGTACGCAGTCACCCTGCTGGTCAGTGTGGGTGCTGGTCAGCCAGCAGAGGGCGACGGCATAAGTACAACATGACATTTAGCTTAGCTGACACTTCTCTCAAAGTGTGCGACTTCCCTACAGAAATATAAGTCAGCTCCCATTTACAGGGACACCTTCAGAAGGTGGAAAAGGGGGGTGGCCCAATTTGCTCAGCTGTAAATGGGCTAAGAGCACTTCTCTTAAGCAGCAGTTCTGAGGAACAGCTATATTATATACTATCATTGAAAAACGCCTGGAATGGGCTAGGTGTTTGGTACAGCAGTTAAGACACTGCTTCAAACACCTGCGTCCTACATGGAAGCGCCTGGTCACAGTCCCAGCTCCTTTCCTTCCCACCCAACTTCCTGCAGACGCACACCCTGGAAGGCAGCAGGTGACAGCAGCTCACGTATTTGCGTTACTGCCACACACACGGGATACCTGAACAGAGTTCTAAGCTCTTGGCTTTGGCCTGGCCTAGCCCTTGCCATTACCAACTGAACTAGTGGACAGAAAATCTCTGTCTCTCTGCTGGGACATTGATGCTTTTTCTTTCCTTTTTTTTTTTCTTTGCCAAAGGCTATTTGCATATTTATAACAACATCAGTGGGCCATAAGAAATTATCAACTTAAAAATTAGCCTGCTATAGATGTATTGAATTTTGAGTCTTGCCTGCGATTGCCTTGCCAGGGCCAGGCCAAATGATATTGTGGGCTTTCCATGGCCTGTGGGTTGGACAATCCCCACCCCTGCAACAAATACATTTTGTATAAGTACCTGGGCTGAAAAATTCCATCATATTAAAAACCCAACTCTTCACATGTCCCCTCTGGAACTTTTTAAGAAAAGCATTGAACAAAAGCTTTCTTCTATCTTGGAGTAAAGGATCCATGAACCAAATGGTCCCATTTTTTTTTTCTCTTGGCCTGAAAGAGCTTCTCACAACTCGAAGCAAACCACAGACAGAAGGGAAGGAGGGATGGCCAGAGCCTGGGTTTCACCTCGTCTTACAAACAGGATTAGATTAAGAGGTTGAGGAGGAGGAGAGAGGGGGCTTCTAAATCCCCTTGCAAAGGGCTTTTCCCCCACGGGGGTAGTTTGAGGTCAAAGAAATCCAGCCAGCTGGTCATGAAAGGTCCCCTAGCTTCTACTGATACACACCCTGCAAAAGAACACAGCTATAACAGATTACCCGGGGTTTCTTTACAACACCCAAACATCCTCCTCTCTTTGCCTTTGATGTTGGGTTGGCTTAATTTAAAAATAAATCCAGTTGGCTGTTTTTTTTTTTTAAAGAAACCACAAAACCTCAAGACAAATAAAATTACAATAGGGAACCGAAATGCAGGCTCACAGTGGGCAAATTATGTCTTCCACCAGTTACCTTGATGTGCTTGGCATAGCTCCACCTCCCTTGGAGGACCAGGGAAGGTTGTAGCAAATTACAAGCCTCAAATTGGACCCCTGGATTTCCAGAATGACAAATGTTAAATCTGGCTTATATTAAAAGGGAAAACTCAGGGCTTGTCAAAACTGTCCTCCTCTACCCTCCTTTCCTTCTCTTTATTTCTCGATATGGGAGATGACCCCCAGCTATGGGGCTGAAATCCCAGGTGGGATCCCAGCAGGCAGCAGGGAGAGGGGGCACTCATTTGCCTTTTAAAGGAAGACAGGCTGCCACTGCTTCCCACAGAACAGCAGCTGCTCAGGGACCTGCAGGTGGAAGGTCGAGGGGTCGCTGGAATTGACAACGTTGTTGAAAAGTGATCTTTTGCCAAAGACCTGTGGCTGCTTCCTGCTGAGGTCTGCCAAATTTCTGGAAGATGCAGTCTTCTGTCCCCTCTAGTGATAATTAAGACTTGCTGCCTTAGCTAAAGATTGACTTAAAATTATTCAAACAGGGCCTTGGAGCTGTCAGACAAAGCGCAAGTCTGACTGAAGGAAGCAGGTAACTGTTCTAGAGAAAAGTAGAAAAACCACAAATTCAGTGATTACAGAATGTGTTGGGAATCAGGTCCAAATTCTCATCCCAGCTCTGTTACTTATTAGAATGTGAATCTGGACAACATTTTTTGTATAAGCCTCAGTTTCCTTATCCATATAATGGGAATAGCAACTTCAGAGTTCTTATTAGGATTCAGGGAGCTCACCATACTCATATTTGCAGGTAGCCGAGAAAGAGCTCCATAGACTGCTGGGGCGACTCTGAGTAGGCAGGGCATCATATTCCCATTTTACAGATGAAAAAAGTGCAAATCACACAGAGGTGGCTCAGAATGCACCCTCTGGGGCAGCGCTTGGCCAGTGCTCTTTCTGTGACATCACATTCACCGAGCCTTCAACCACAAAAGGGCCCCCAAATCCCAGTGATTAAAAGGAAAACATATTACATGCATTTCTTCCTAATAAAAGTTGTCAGTCCAAAAACTCCTGGTCTTCATCCTTACTTGAAATACCAGCAGCTTCTGCCTCCCATTCCAGTGCCTCCCCCCAGCTCCTGAGTGTCCACTTGTGCTGCAAATACAGTCTGACTCCCCAAGGCACACCAGATGCTTCAGTGACAAGCTAGATCATGCTGGCTATTGGATTTAAAATCGAGAGGACAAATGACCAGACTACTGTTGGGAGATTTCAGCTTTCTTTATAAAAACTTAGGGTGTGTGTTGTGGTGCAGGGCACCACTTGGGACCCCTGCATCTCATATGAGGGCATGGGAGATCAAATCTCACCTCTGCATGCAGCTCCCTGCTAATGCATTTGGAGGGCAGTTGATGATGGTTTAAGAACTTGTGTTCCTGCCACCCACATGGGAGAACCAGATGGAATTCTTGATTCCTGGATTTGGCTTGGCCCAGCTTTGGCTTTTGTGGGCATTTGGAGAGTGAACAGTAGAAGGAAAATCTCTCTCTCTCTCTTTCTCTCTCTCTCTGTGTCACAGGTACAGTTACAGACATCTGGCCTGGTTACGACTCTGTGTTATCTGTTACTGAAGGGGTTGACCAGAACTGTGCACTCCAGATCTTGAACTTGGGGGCAAACACACCTGTAACCTTCCACAAGTGATTCTCATCTTTAAAGCTGTGACTTTTCCCAGCCAGGCTTCTCTGCCTGTTGCTGCTCTCCAGTTCCAGGTTGTTTGGCATGGTCACTCACACACTGCACCAAAGAATCTGTAGACCAACGCATGTATCATCAAGCCTTCACCACCACCCACTTCTCTTCAGGGTTCCGTTGGCCTTGTTGTTGACTGACATCACAGGAATAAGGATTCTGAAAATCAAGGGTGTCCCCTTCTTTTTTGGTGGGTGAATATTTTAAGAGAATAAGTCTTGGGGCCGGCGCTGTGGGGTAGTGGGTTAACGCCCTGGCTTGAAGTGCCAGCATCATACATGGGCACCAGTTCTAGTCCCGGCTGCTCCTCTTCTGATCCAGCTCTCTGCTACGGCCTGGGGAAGCAGTAGAAGATGGCCCAAGTCCTTGGGCTCCTGCACCAACATGGGAGACCTGGAAGAAACTCCTGGCTCCTGACTCCAGATAGGTGCAGCTGTGGCCATCTGGGGAGTGAACCATCGGATGGAAGACCTCTCTCTCTCTCTCTCTCTCTCTCTCTCCCTCTCTCTCTCTCTCTGCCTCTCTCTGTGTAACTCTGCCTTTCAAATAAATAAATACATCTTTAAAAAACAAGAGAATAAGTCTTCCTAGCAAAGTGTTCTCAAGAAGTGCACGTGTTGTATGTTAAGTCCCTGCTGGGAGCTGGAAAGGACTTAGCAGCTCATTTTTGCTGTGGCTGGTCTCTGCCGACACTCCAGTGCAGAGAAATACTTCCAGTGTTTTGTATTTGCCCATGTATTCTCTACATTTGTTATTTAGTCTCATACAACAGCCAAAATCCTAATGATTTAATTCTTAAAGGGAACTGGTAGCAGGACCATCATTTGCTGCTAAATTAAATTGGTCTCAATTCCCAGAATAAGCCAGTTTTACAGATTTCAGACGCACACTGAGAACATTAAATTGGAAATTCTATACTTAAATCTCCCAAGTCACGCCATCTCGGTTTTCACTAAAATTGAAGTTACTTAATTGACTTTGTAGAGATATTCCCCACTCGAGTTCCAATGTCTTTCTATAGGTAACGTTTGAACTCGGGCAGAAAGAATCATACCAAATGACCTTGATTATAGGCACTTGATAAAAATAACTTGGTCTTTTCAAGATGCAGCAAACACCATTTAGAATTAAGCGAAAACACACGAACTGCCTGTGCTGTGCCCTGAACTAGACCGGTGAGGTGGGAAGATTATCTAGGCCATGAGACTTGAGGCTGGGCACCAGCTTTGTCCCTAACTCCTCCTGGGGCCTGGGCAAAGCCACTTGGGACTTTGAGGATTCACTTTTTAATCTAAAAAACAGTTACACAATTACAGTAACTCTGGGTGTCCTTTTGGTTCATTAAACTTTCTATTTAAATGTTTTGATGTTGTTATCATTTTTTAGATACATTTTAATGTCAGCTGGGTGGTGAAGTTAACAAGTGTGACTCCTGTCTCAGGAGCCATGCCTATCAGACACTTGGAGGTAGAGAGAAGAAACTCTTCTGTCCCTGTGTTCGGGACAAAGTTGCCTCGCACTACTCCAGGACACTCCTCTCACAAGGTTCTGAATGCTTCCACTAGGAGTTGTTCAATTCCACTTCACACCTCTGGGTCTAATATTCATGGGATATGTAGAAAGCAACAGAGAATAATATGGAAATAGAAAAAGGAAGCCATTGGTTCTGCCTAAATCAGTCATTTCTTTTGGAGAATCTAACATTTTCTCATCTCTAGAAGCATGTTCTTTCAGGTGTTCGTGGGAGAAAAGAGGCAAGAAAGTACACAATCGTTTTAAGGCAAGACATTTCTTTCCAGTCTGAGAGAGCAAAGGTGTTTCAGTAAGTGTTTTATACAAGCAAAGTTTTTGCTTTGTTGATCCACAAGCCATGTTTAGGTACAAGCTCTGCTTTCATAATGGTTCTTCCAAATTCCTGAACATGGATTATTTCACCAAAATTTTAGAGTCCCCTTGAACCTGTGTGTGTGTGTGTGTGTGTGTGTGTATGTGTACATACACACTCACAAAGTCATACACGTGTCTAGGCATGGGAGAAAGAAGTGCTGCACTGCAACAAAAAATAAATTTGAAAAAAGTTGATAGAGGCAGAGTTGGCCAGTGGGTGACAACTGGATGATGCCAGAGGCCCTCAGCTTCCTACAGGTGCATATTATCCCCTCTGCTGTTACGGTGAGCTAAGGACATAGCACCTTATCTATAGACCTGATCAGGCTTTTCTGTGTTATTATGATCGAGATCTCCTTAGATCACTCAGAGGCACAGGTGCCTGGGCTACTGTCTGATTAAACAGCACTCCCTGTCCATGAGGGGTTGATAACTGGCTTCCATCTGTAGCTGGTAGGCATAATCTCTTGCCCCAGTTGTGGGTCCATGGGACCATACTAAACTTGCTTGCTCTTTTTTGCTGGGAACAGCAAACACCTTGGAAACAGGATACATGGGCCCCAGACGGAGGTCACTGAGCTATACCCCAAGGCCAGATGAAAGGGACAGGGAGGATGGTTGGCCACCAAGGAAGAAGACCTGAAGGACAGTGTTCACATTCCTGGTGCCCTCGCAACAGGGGAAAGGCTGCAGCTTCTTGCTGTGTTTTCATGAGACCTGCCAAATATTTCTGCAAAGCACTTAACTTCTTGCATCCCATTGCCTGAATGCATTGCTGACGCTTTTGCTAATGCAGCCAGCCATTCGGTAGCTCCAGGTACCACAATGGACAGCTGTCTTCAATCTGTGTCACCCTTTTGTCTGAGGCCTGGACCCTGAACCTGAGCACTCCCTTGCTGGGACACATGGGATGCACACTCACTGCCTGCAACCCCTTCTTCCAGCAACGGTCAGGGAAAACTTTACAGCAAAGATGCCAGGAATTCAAGGCTTCCAAGGCCTGAGGGAGACACAGCTCTTCTCCACATACTTTTCGGTGCACAAATCCCAAGGCTTAGCAGCAAAGAGAAGCTGAATCACTCAACCAACCACATGAGTTTTCATTTTCTGTGGCTAGGATGCCCTCCAAACTGGCAGCTGCCCATAACCCACATTTGCACCTGGAAAAGATAACACAGCCCAGCTTGGTGCTTATCCTGCTTTTTTTTTTAAAAGACCAGCCAGGTGTGAGAAGCTCATCACCTTAGCTTATCTTAGCAAGAGCTTTGCCGTGTCACAAAGGGCAAGCACCAACTTGTGATTTCCCTAGCTGCTTCCTTTGAACCTTAGTTGAACCATAGAGAACTGTGCTTTTCGGAGGTCAAGGAAGGTCAAATATTGGTAGATCCAAATGGTTCATCTCAATAGAAAAGATCAACAGGAATTAATATTGACGTTGTGCTTACTGTGCCCCAGGTCTTATGCAGGGACTTCTTTACTGCCTCTCTTAGTTTTTGCTCACAATATCACAGTAAGGTGCTGGTGTTATGCCCCTTTCACAGATGAGACAATGGAGATTCTGGGAGGCTAAAGCAACAGCTCATAGGCTCAGAGGGTAGAGCCGAGTCAGGAAACTAGCCTTGTTTACCTCTAAGGCTGGAGTACTTTTCACTGTAACATGTATAGATTTTTCTTTATGGAATCATTATTTGGGGTATAGCTGGTTCCTTTGAACCAAGAATGAATAACTGAATTTATCTCCATGTGGAAATGGCCAAATTACTTTATGTTTTGTTACTGTTCTACTTAATAATCTCCAGTGACCTTCTGCCTACAGACAGAGAAATTCCCTGAAACCTTCAAAATTTTGCAAGTTTCTCTCTTAAGGGTTATCCCATATTGCCTCATTTGTGCCCCATTCTCCATTTTCTAGTGCATGTCTTAGATCACCCTGCTTACACAGGGTGTAAGCCTGTGCCACATTCTTTTCCTGAAATCACCTACCCAATCGCTGTAGAATTCTCTGAAGAGATTTTACCCATTCTCAAATGTCTCTTGGGCCTTGAAGTTTTCTTGGTTCCCCCCAAATGCAGTGAGTAGTTTGCCCTCCAAAATTCCATGGTCCCATGAATATCTGCTCTAAACTTACCACTTCTGGGACTACTGGTTATATGACTAGCTGGCCATTTGCCAAGAGCAGAGGTTAGAGCAAACTTACTCTGCAAAGGATCAGATTGCAAATATTTTAGGTATTGCAGGTCATATGTTACCTGCCACAACTACTCAACTCGGCTTTTATATTGCAAAAACAGTTGCAGACAATGTCTAAGAATATCAGCCTGGCTGTGTTTCCATAAAAACTGATTAACAAACCCTGGTGACTTTGTGGGCCCTGTTCTCTCAATCTCTTAGCATACCAGTTCCTAAATGTTAGTGATTGTGTCTTCCTCAGGCCTATACCACTGCTGTGATATACAATGTCCCAGGCTGCTCTCATAAATACTTGTGGAATGAAATAAACTCTTCACTGTTGGCATCATAAGGGCTTTTTAAAATTTCAGGCCTTGAGAACTGTGCAAATACTCTTCATGCAGTTGTCTGTCTATACCACAGAGCAGTTGTCAGAACCCCTTGACATGCACCTGATCTTCCCATAGTCTTGGGACTTGGCCTGGAAGCTTCAAAAGCAGGCTGACTTCTAAGGAACCACAAAACAATGTTTTATTTTTGTCAAGCCCTCTCCTCAAACCGAGGGAAACACCTGTAAGGTTTATGGTTGTACAAGGGCAACCTCATTTCTGCTTCAAAAGAAAAGGGAACAGGTGGGTTTTCACTGCAAAATCTTTTCCTCTCATTGAGTCAGTGGGTTAGTAAATGCATAAGCAGTAATGGAGAGCCACTCCCCACTCATGAGCTTTATTTGTGAATTTAGTGGCAGGAAGCTGATCGCCAGGGTGTAATGTAGGGTAAAGTTGTCAGAGGCTTGTGTGTCTGCCCGTGGAGCTGATTCCAAAACACAATGGCTCATTCAGGCCATACTCCCTAGTGGCTGGGACAACCTTCTCAGTATGTTGAGAATATTTTATGCATTAAAACACTCCTATCCTCTAAGATCCTGGGCACGCTCAGTAGGTTCCCCACCCTGTCTGCATCATTACTGTTAGCTCCTGTCTCAAGCCAGCTCTGACCTACTTCTTTTGAGTCTAAACATTTGGTGTGATAGAGGCCATTGACAATAAATCTTCAGCAAATGATTTCTACAAAATAGGAACATAAAGAAAGGGGTCTCCCAGGGGCATAGGATGGCCAGTAAATAGGGAATCCCTGTATCTATTGTCATAGAGCTTTTGTCTGTTGGGGATCTTGGCTAGAAAATCCATGTGGATGAAAAGGGATGGTGTCGAAGCACAAACAGATTAAGAACCAATTCTGGGGTGGGCATTGTGGTGTAGCAGGTAAAGCCACCGCCTGCAGTGCCGGCATCTCACATGGGTACCGGTTCAAGTCCTGGCTGCTGCACTTCCAATCCACCTCCCTGCTGATGGCCTGGGAAAGTAGTGGAAGATGGCCCAAGTCCTTGGGCCCTTGCACCTCTATGGGAGCCCCAGAAGAAACTCCTGGCTCCTGGGTTCAGATCGGCACAGCTCTGGCCATTGTGGCCATTATGGGGAGTGAACCAGTGGATGGAAGATTTCTCTCTTTCTCTCTACCCCCCTCTCTAACTCTGCCTCTCAAATAAATAAATAAAATCTTAAAAAAGTGTCAAAAAAAAGGAACCAATTTTGAAGGTGTAGTGGTAAGAGAAACAGATATTAATTCCCTGGTCTCTGCCTCTTTCATGACGAAACTTCCAGCAGAGAGAGCCATGTGCTCTGTGTGGACAAGCATGCTTTTGGCAATGGCTGGGAGTAGGCTGTGTCCACAGTGGCAACAACAAAATCATGTTCTTTATTTCTAAAGCCCCCAGATAATTACAGCATTGGCTGATGAGAATCCTTTGCACACTACAGCGCTCTGTTCTCTGGCTCACCCACCCCCCCAACAGCAGCAGCACAGCTCGCTGCCCCCCCCCCCCCCAACCTGCCCCCTCTGATTCTCCTGCTTCTCAGAAAGAAACATCGGGTTATTTTAAAGCTGTGACCTGGGAAGGCCTCCTGGACAAACCACTCAAGCTGCCTCCTGCAAGCAATCCTCATGATACATCTGCAGCAAAGCTGCTGCAGAATTTGCCTAGAAAATAAACCTATGTTTCTATAACCAGACCCAGGGTCGCCACTCTGTGGCTATGAAAAACATACCATTGGACTATTTATTATTACTGGATCTGACTCATGAATATGAGGGGACTTCATGGAAAATGTAATGAAAGGAGAAGTTTCTATTGGTGCGCCCCAAATTGAAAATCCATGCATCGCTTTTTTTCTTTCATGATACATGTTTTCTATGAACTTCCCAAAGTTCTCCTGTTTGATTTAAAACGACAGAAGAGAACCCTTGATAAAAACTGTCCCCATCCACCCTCCATAAGGCTCTTCCTTTCCAGTATACTACATGCAAATGGCGGAAACCTGATTCCTAAGAAACCCCCTTATTTTCATCAGGAGGAGGCAGCGGTCCTGCCTTGTGGATGTGCTGTGTGGGAGGACATGGGGTAGAAGTGAGGGAAGGAAGGGGCCATGTTCCCCGCAGCAGGTGGCAGCGTCGCTGTTATTACTCACATGTGTTGGGAGGCATTGGGGTACAGTTTTGAAAACTGTGGGGCCGAGTCCTCAGGGCCGTGGGGCGCAGCGTGGCTGATCACCATCATAATGGGCCTATGGGGATACATTCTCTTAGACATTTTGAAGTAATTAATGCTCTCGTTAGTGATTAAGTCTGTGAAGTAGTCCTGAAACATACATTTGACACAAAACAACAATTACAAAAGGTGACAGTTAAAGGATCACATTTGAATACTGCTCTCCTCAGAAGGGACTCGCTGCAGAGGGGATGCCTAAAGCAAGAAGGAAAATGGATCTTTCCTTTCAAGGCAGCAAAACATCTTCATGAAAAGAGAAAACCAATTCCCAGGGACTTCCTAGGGTGGCTAGCTTGGTGATATGCTAAAAGTATAGCTTAAGTAACATACACCTTAATAGTTAGGAAAGCAAACAAACAAAAAAAAGAGGCAAGGCAAATCAAGTGTGCCCATGATAATACACAGATCTGGCAATGCAAGCACTTGCACACATGAAACACCGGATATGTAGTTCATGCTCAGGTTTCGTTGATGTAATTTGTTGGCAAAAAATTTAATTACTTCAAGGGCAGGAAGCACCCACGCCCACTTCAAGTCCACAGTTGCAGGACACACACATACAGACACCCAAACACACACACACACATACACAAGTGCACAAACACAAGAAAAGATTTTCTCTTCCAATTGCAAATTCAACTATGAAAATTAAACAATGATCGTTAATCAAAGCCATGGAAAAAAATCCCCGAACATCGGGAAAAGCTTGCAACGTTTTATCAATTAATTTACTTGAAACTCTTAAATATGGGGAGCAGTTGATTTCCTGCAGATTATACTGTGTTAATTGCACAACTAAAGTAATACAGCTGCTGGGATTAGAGCCCGACTCACTAATAAAATGACTTAACCCACAGTCGGGGGCTGCTTCCAGTCTGTAAGGGGGAGAGGGGAAATGGAATGAAAAAGAAAGATGAAAACTTAAATTAAACCACCTGCTTCCTCTAAGTGTGTATCATTGGCCTGGAGCTCCAGTATAAACTTTATTCAGAAAGTCCCGGGCCGTGTTCACAATGGCAAAGACTTCCAGGCATAGCTAATCACATGTTGTGGATTTAAGGACCAGAACAGCTGCGAAAGCAGTGCTAGAGGGACAAATCTGTGTCACATGTCATGGTGAGGACAAGACCACAGGCTGTCCCCTTCTTCTGTTGGGGTGTCTGTTTCATTCCTTCCCTCACTGGAAAAAAAAAGATAGATAGTCTTTCCGGACACAGTTGTCTTTGACACTTAATCAGCTGTGATAATGAACAAGTTACGCTGATTTAGTATTTGGAGAGAATCTTGATTACTTTGCTCTCCTTAGGACAACAGGGAATGAAAGGTTAATAGCTTGAACAAGGAGCCTGAAAAGCATCCCCACAGATAGAGATGATAGCGGTGACAATTAGTGCATGTGGCACACATCCGTTGCATGCCGTGGGAAATGACCCACGGTGAGTGAGTGGCTCAACCACTCCGGGCTTTCTCCTCATTTTATAAAATGAGGACGATGTTGTTCATGTTGTTCACATTTGCCCCCAAGGTCCCTGCCAAGGCTCAACTTTGATGAGTTTGGAAGTCCATTAGCCATGTTTGCGAATTCATTTGCATTCATTGTTTTCCAAAGGGTATGAGAGAGTGGGATTCACACCTAACTCTCCCCAGTCCCTTGTGCTCAAAGCAGACCAAGCACAAAGACAGCCACGTGCCAGCATTAAATCAAGTTCCCTCTTTCCGATTTCCAGCCAGTTGGAAGGGGTTGCTAGCTAACATGGATTTTTAGCTTCTTTCAGAAAAATGCTGTGGTGAGAAAGGGGGATATTTTAGACAAATTAGCAGGCTAAATTCGAAGGTAAGGTGATTCAAAAAGTTCATGGAAAGCAGAATTTTAAAAGGTGTGTATTTTGGTGCAAAAAAATTTTAAACCCATGCGTAATTCTGTTGTGAAGCACATTTCCCATGGACTTTCCAAAGACGACTTGCCTGCATTAATTTCTTAAACTTGCCGTTCACTCTTACAATCCAGACATTTTTAAATTTCAACTTTGCAACCATAAAACCTTTGTGAATTTTCAAGTCAAATCTGGGATTCATTTGTTTGAGAACCATGGGACCTGTCAGTTTCAGTTTCTATGAACTGATTTGGGAATCCTAGGATGGTGGACTCAGAGAGTTCGGTGAACTCTTGCTGCCATGGGCATGCTTTTACTCAGACAGGAGTAAAAGCAAGAATGCGGTTTCCCAACCTTTAACTATTGCGCATGTCTGCTCTTATTCTTACTTCTAAATCTGAAGTCATGGGCAAAATGTAGTTTTGCCCCAATGCAAACTAAAATACTACACGATGAGCATTTGATTAGGTGGACCAGTCACCCAGAGAGGGGCAAACAAAAACCATCACAGGACAGAGCAAAGGATCTGTGCTCTTCTTTATGACTCTTTTATCAAAGGCTGATTGCCTTTTATCCTAATGAGGGGAAAAAATCACTATTCAAAGGCAGTGTTCCTTGATAGTTTTTTTTTTCTTGCCTGGAGTTTAAAATTACCTTAAAATTTCTTATTGTAACAGTGTGAGAACATAGAAAGCCAATCTTGTGGATACTGTAACTCACTGAAAATGGCTTTCCCCCATTATGCACAAAGTAAATTGATGCAGTGTAAAAGTGCCTGAAAATTACCTTTGCATAATCAAATCCATGCTTTTCTTTGATGCCATTGCGACAAACAGTGTAATTATAGAAACGAGAATTCTTGATTAATCCAAGCCATTCTCGCCACCCAGGAGGGATGTAGCTGCCATTATACTCATTGAGGTATTTTCCAAAAAAGGCTGCAATGGGGAAAAGAAGGATTATTTTCTCATATGAAATGACTAATCATAAATAAATGCATAAACTGAAATTATGACCTGTAATAGAGAATGTTCAAAGAAAAGTTAACCTAGGTAATGGTAACACCAAAATAATATTAGCTTAATACTCTGATCTTTTGGCAAAATGACATGTACACATTTTCCTTTTGGATAAATATAAGTAGCACCCAAGTACACGGATTAGAGTTCAATAAAATCACCATAATGATCATGGCACTCTGAGTGAATTTATTACTCATGGTCCTACTGGAATAAAACCAAAATATACTCTTTTGTCGAGTTCATATATTAATCCAAGAGGCCATACTGGAGAACTGAAAGTCCAGTCTTTGTGAGAAAAAAAAGTTTCCTATTTGTGAATTATAAAAATACTAGGGAAAAAGCTTGTTTTTGTTTTTACATATCCGAAGGTTACAATTTTTCTTAACCAGGGAACTATGGTCAACCCAACTTTTATGGGGTATGGTTAGGGTTTGTATGTCCAAAGTATTTTGTACCATGGGCACTTATGTTTATGTCTGTGTTTTTTTTAAGACTTATTTATTTACTCGAGAGGCATAGTTACAAGCAGAGAGAAAGAGAAAGAGAAGGAGAAAGAGAGAGAGAGAGAGAGAGAGAGAGAGGAAGTCTTCCATCTGCTGGTTTACTTCCCAAATGGCTGCAACAACTGGGGCTGGGACCCTCTGAAGCCAGGAGCCAGGAGCTTCTTCCAGGTCTCCCACGTGACTGCAGGGCCCAAGCACTTGGGCTATCTTTGCTACTTCCTCAGGCCAGCAGCAGGGAGCAGCTGGGACTCAAACTGGCTCCCATATGTGATGCCAGCACTGCAGGTGGATGCTTAACCTACTTTGCCACAGTGTCAGCCCTGTTATGTGTGTTTTATGAACATGCACATCTACTGCTGCTGATGAAAAATTCTAGCAACACAGAGTTCCTATAGACATTATTAGTTTTCATAGAGTGATAATATAGTAGAAGTATCCAGGCCAAAAAAATGCGATGGTGCACTAAAAAAGGCCCTGGAAAGATTTCACATTTTTAATTTGTTTTTTTTTAAGACTTATTTATTTATTTGGAAGGCAGAATGGCAGAGAGAGGAGAAAAACGGGGTGGGGAGAGAGAGAGAGAGAGAGCACTTCCATTTGTTAGTTCATTCCCCAAATGGACACAACTGCTGAAACTGGGTCAGGCCAAAGCCAGGAGCAAGGAACTCCATCTGGGTTTTCCACATGGGTGGCTGGGGGCCCAAGTACCTGGACCATCTGCCACTGTTTTCCCAAGCACATTAGCAGGGAGCTCAATTGGAGCAGAGCAGTCAGGACTCGAACCAGCCCTCTCATATGGGATGCCAGTGTTGCAAGTAGCAGCTTAACCTGCTGTGCCTGCCCCTCACTTGTTTCTTGACCTGGGATTCTTGGACCCAATATATTTTGGGGATTCTGCAAGTTTTGGACTTTTAAATTCTCAGGTTTGCATTTGAATTACAGTCTAAAGAGACTGAGAGAAAACAGCAATCTGCTAGACCACTCCACGAATTTGGACAACTGAGGCTGAAGCCAGGAGCTGGGAACCCAACTCAGGTCTCCCGCGTGGGTGGCAGAGACCCGAGTACTGGAACCATCATCTGCTGCTTCCCAATGTGTTCACTGGAAAGAAGCTGGATGGGAAGCAGAGACAGGACTGGAACCCAAGCACTCCGACCTTGGACATGGGTGTCTTGAGCAGCTAGTCCACTGTGCACAACGCCTGCCTTAGCTTTTCTTTTTATATTTATTTTCTTTGAAAAGAGTCTGGACTGAGAATCATGACAGTGCTTATTTGTTGAACGAATGAATGAGTGAGTCAATGCAGCCCTCAGCTGGAGGATCCCCGGGGGCCCCTGGGTGGGGTGCTGGGTGTAGGACCAAGTGTCAGCGAGTCTCCCGCCGGATGACTCAGGGTTCCCTCTGGGCTGCCCAGGCACAGGAGAAGCTCTTCTAATGACGGGTTCTCGTCTTTACAGGCTCAGCGACCTTTCCACATAGAACCACAGGATGACTTTCCTTTTCTGACCAAAGGCAACGTGAGCTGGGGTGGCCGGCGGCACACCAAGGCCATGCCCAGTCACGGTCAGCTCAGAAGGGGATTGTTGCCCGGAGCTTTGAGCTTCGTCTGGTCCTGCTTTTTCCTTTGGGCTCCTCCTCATCTGGGGTGGGATTATCCCTATTTTCTCCTCCTTTTATTTTCAAAGAGGGAAACGGACAGAGAGATTTAGTGTGGAACCCCCAGTGCCAGCCTGCCTAGGTTCAAATCCCGGCTCTGCTCCTTGGCTACCCATCAATTTATCCCTCTCCTCCAACTCCCTGCTGCAATGCCAGGGCACAAGAAGGGTAACGCAGTGGGCTTGTGGCGAGGATGAAATGAGTCCAGATGTAAAGCACCTATAAGGGACTCCAGGCTCCTAACCAGCGCTGGCCAAGTGCTGCGAGTATGAGCCTTAGCATTATCCTTTTGGCTCTGTCTTTCCACGATAAATAATTCACCATTCTGCAGTGCTACCAAATTGGGCTCTAGGCCATTTGCAAACATCTCTCAACAGGTTACACATAGTTCCCCAGTGGGGTTTATTTTGTGGCAGCACATCCTCCCTCTTTGGTATAACATTTTCTTGCTTAATTTGTTTTCCAATTTTTCCTGCTATTTTTAGTGGATTTTCCCCTATGTCAAGACAGCGAGTCGTTCGTGCCCTTCCCTCATTGTTTTACTCTTGAGGTAATTCTGTACTGTTTGCTACCCATTGCCATGGCCATTACCCTTTGCCTTAATCCTTCCCTTGTAAACTATTCCTTCAAGTCTCTTAATAGTCCCTGTTATTTGCTTCAGAACTCCCTCCAGGTTTTTGGTGTCTGTGTTAATGGAGTGTGAAGAATGCACTCCGTATTCCAGATGTGCCCTCACCCATTGCACTCGCTCCAAGAGACCAGGCGCCCATGCGTCACTATGCGGCACCCAACGCTGTCGATCTCAAGTTCCTGCAGCCTCTCTTTTTGGTGACACTGAGACTCATCTGTAATCACCTTGGTCTTTTTCAACATCGAGCTTCCTGGCAGCGCTCTGCAACTGAATATCTGGACTTCTAATTCTTTTCCTCCGCGTGTATTAAGTCTCTCCCTCCCTCCCTAAGGTGAACTTCACTTGCTAGCCTGGGCTGCCATGATGTCTATGGATAAGTTATGGATAGTTGGAAGATTTTTTTTATCCTTTGGCAGTGGCAACTACTGCTATCTGAACGCATAGCTAACATGTTGTTGACCGGTTTTTCCACATCATTCTCCTCCCAGCTGTTTCAGAAAGTGGAAGGGGGTTGGGAGACAGGGAGAAAGACCTAATTATAATGATTGCTGGCTGTAGGCCACACTATTTCTGCCTAGAACTACTTGTTACATAACCTTTAGAAGAATTTCCTTGAACTATTAGAAGAAGAGGCACTTATTTTTAAGTGAGCAATAGTCACTACACAAAAGATCTGACAGCGCAGAGAATGCAAATTTATTTAACACCTCAAATTATATATTCAATAGGTTAATGAATATATTATTTGAGTTTTTACTACATGCAACTGATAGATTTGGGGTGGCAGGATTTCACAGTAGTCCCCATAAGTAGACATAATTTTGAACCATATTAAAATGACGATGTATGTCAGTATTGGAGTCTGGTTTCCCCAACTAGGTGGTAAGTCTTCTAAAGACAGGAATATTACTTTAAAACTCTTCATATCCTAGTATCCAGTATAGTTCTAAACACATTATGGGTCAATAGGTATATGCTTTACTTATGGTTATTCACTTATAAAATGTCTATAATTCCATAATGCACAAAAATAAGAATATTAGTCTATCTTACTTTAAGTGGACTCTGCATTTTAGAAAATCCCATATAAGAGAACAAATTAATAAATTTGCTAGCATAGTATAATTTTTTCATGTATGAAGACACAGGATTAGACTGTAGATGAATTCGTCGATTCATTTATACAAATGATTCTTTATAAAATGTGTTTTTTTTTTTTTGCAGATCTCTATTAAACGTTGCCCTTTCTACTCTAGTAATGTGAAGTAGAATTAGTTAGTGAAACTAAAATTTAATTCATATGAAATTCTGAATATCATGTTTTATGATTGTAATTTGAACACTACAATTTTTAAACCAGTCAATATAATCAGTACAGTGAGTATGATGAAGCTATAATATAGTTTTGGAGCGGAAGGAGACTGTAGGAATCATTCTAGGGCAATCTCTGTGCTACATGGGTTGGGCAGTCCTTAAAACAAAAGACTGGCAGAGTAGCATGTGACATCAACACCCAGTCTCAGCTCAGGGTTTTCTCTTAGACTTGATGCTGCCTTTTTATTGGGACTAATTATTTTTACTTTAGCATTTATGCCAAGATTTGTACTAACATCTACACCTTCAGAAGAAATTTGAACTAGGAAGTTTATAGCAGACTCCAGGCAAGATATTCATTTTTCTGATAGATAATTCAGTATCATTCCCACTTCACATGTCATAACATGAAGTGCAGTAACAATGTTACTGTATTTTTCCCTTCTTGATCGGTTAAGCTCTTGCAGACTCATATTTTCCATGAGTAAAGTTAGAAAAATTTAGACTACAGCCAGTCCAAAAATATGCCTCAGTTCTGAAAAAGAAAAATCATGTCATACAATAGTAAATATAATATTGGATCAATTCAATTCATTTAAACCCATGTATTCTGGATACCACCCAAAATAAGCCTCTTAGTAATTTGTCTGCTCTGAGTTGTTCTTCATAAAACTTATGGCTGCTTTGTGCTTTTCCCTTAGATGGATGTTTATGTAAAACACATATTTCAGCTTCCCTCATTGTTTTTCTTAGACTTGCAGCTAAGTGTTCCAAATAATGTTTTCATTATTAGGAAAACAATACAATCTTTATGTATTGGCATTCCTCCAGTAGGTTCATGTCTCATGAATAATTATGCAGGTTTAACAGCCACTCACTGACTCTCCTAATTTCCTAGGATTCCTAGCATATTTAGGTGTTTGTGTATTTTTGAATGGGTCATAGTCCATGATTGGATCAAGAACTGTTGTCAAAAAGACCTCTTCATTTCCTAATTATCTGAGACGCTTTAATGTTTTCACATCAGATAGAAATCCAAACTTTATATAGATCATTGCCATTTTATTCTCCCTACTTCTTCATCTTTCAGATTTACTAATAAGCAAATAAAAATTTATTTTCTGAGTGTCCATTCTCCTTTTCTCTCCATGTAAGTGCTTTGGGTTTTTATTGCCCTTAAAGAACTCCCTTTATTTTGGGGGATGAGTCACTATAAATTCCATTATTAAACCCCTGAGTTTAGACTCAGACATCTTTCCAGGAGAAAACCTCCTGACTGAAGCAGGCTCACTGGGCTGGGGAAAGACTGACAGTCCTCATCAGGAAAGTCTCTGGTGCTTCACCCCACACCTAACCCTCCACGTTCAGGAGCTATACCAGAAAGCACCCTGAAGACTAAAATCCGGGTGCCTTCTCTTCCAGTTAGAACATTAGATCTGTCCCTTCAGTATTCTTTGGGGTATAAGTTTGCTTCTCAAGCCATAAGGCAATTGAACTAATTTATCTCTGAGTTTAGTAAAGCTCTTTTATTTTGTCATAAGGAAGCATACACTACAATATTATTGAAATAAATACCAGGATATACTAAGCTTCCTAGATGCAACTAGTTTATTTTTATCTTTTGGCCCAGCAAACTTTGCAATGAGTATTTCCATTTTCACTCTTAATAGCTTGAAGCTTCATTCCAAAAATGCAGCTTTTCCCTAAAATTCCATGGCATACAGATGATACGTGAACCGTGGCCTTGACTCTAATGCTACTCTTTGTTTCTATTTTCCATGGCCTTTATTGTTCTGTATTGTGGTATTTTTGTGTATGTCTACAAGGCAAGTTGTAAAGGAATAACAATGAAAGAGGAAAGAGTTTGAGCTGATGAACTTGAGACTTTAGAGGGTACTCCAAAGTCTTGGATTTTATTGGTAACACAGGTGAATCCTTTCTTTAAAGCTTGCTGTAAGAATTAAGTAAGGCCAGTGCTGTGGTTCACTAGGCTAATCCTCCGCCTATGGTGCTGGCACCCCGGGTTCTAGTCCCGGTTGGGGCACTGGTTCTGTCCCGGTTGCCCCTCTTCCAGTCTAGCTCTCTGCTGTGGCCCGGGAAGGCAGTGGAGAATGGCCCAAGTGCTTGGGCTCTGCACCCGCATGGGAGACCAGGAGGAGGCACCTGGCTCCTGGCTTTGGATAGGCACAGTGAGGCGGCCGCAACGCGCAGGCTGCAGCGGCCACTTGGGGGGTGAACCAACGGAAAAAGGAAGACCTTTCTCTCTGTCTCTCTCTCACTGTCTAACTCTGCTGGTCCAAAAAAAAAAAAAAAGAATTAAGTTAGATATCTTGGCTAAAATGCCTGGTATGGAGTAGGTAAGCAATAAAAACTTGCCAATCCTTTCACTCCTCTGCTGGTTTAGCCCTGAAACAAATTGGCAAGTCTTTGTTGACTGGTCTAAGTCCTGGGAGGGCTCTCTGTCACCCTACATCTCTACTTCTTATGACAAACACCATCCACATCACTTTGGCTGCGGTGAAAGTCCTCGCCCTTTGGAGCTCCATATCTGCCACTAGGGATTAAATTATAGGGAGCCTGGGAGTTGAAAGGCACTGATTTCACACAACACTTCCCATGAGCAAAATGCAATTTGGTGGTTAAACTCAGGAACTAGGCATTAGGGCAGCAGTTCTGATTCTGATTCTGAGTTGGTCGCACAATATTTGAAATCCCCATCTCAGTTACAAAACAGAGCCAAGTACACTTGACGTCTACAGGGATGTTTGATGGATTTTCAAATTGCTTTAGAGTTCTCAGATGAAAGATGCTATAAATTTAAACCACTAATGTGAGAGAACACATTCAGGATAGGGCTCTCTCTGTAACCCCACTGTAACCTAGTTTCTTTCCCAAGCATAGGCAAATGCCCTGGAGATTCATGAGAGGAACTGCTTCTGCAAGCAGAGATCTCAAAATGCTAGCGAGTGACATTGCTATCACATGCACAATCAATAATTTATTCCATAAATACCAAGTATTAAGTGCCCACAGGATGCTCGGGAAAGAAGTAAATGGCCACGTATTTCCTGAGTCCAGTGGGAAAGATTAACTTAATTTTCAAAAGACATTTCAGAGAATATGTATCTGGAATCCTTTACTTTTAAACCTTCCAAATACTCTATAGGCCTGAGAATCATTTACAACAAGCTTTAATTATGACATCTATAATTCTTAGGAATATAGCTAAATGATTCTGAAGGGAAAACAAAAACCCAAAAGCTGCACTTTGACACTGCAGCCCCTCCGTCAGCATCAGTATTTCCTTCCATGAAGAAAAACTCAGAAAATCTGAGGGAATGCTGGAAAGAAAGGGGGCTTTGAGGAGAATAGACCAGAAAGAGGATGGCTTCTTTCTAGAAAGACTGACATGACCATGACCCCTCTTGAAAGAGGTCCTCAACTGTTGAAAGACCAAGTAACCAACTCTTTCCTGGCCTCTTGTAGGGTAAATGACAGTAAGTATAGTAACTGGGACACCTTCCTTTCCTGGAAGACGGAGGTGAACATTCAAGACCTACAAACCACCATGTAAGCTAAAGAAACTTTCCAAATTCTGTTAATTGTCAATGACTAAGCAAGTGAATCAACAAGGTATACCTTGTTGGTTTATTAATTCAGTCATTAATTAATTCAATAGACAATTCTGATCATCTGTTGGGTCACAATACTCTGGGGTGAGTGCTAAGCATTGTGAAAACACCTGATACTATCTTATTGAAGACAACCACAGGGAATGAGTATTTGGTACAGCGGGTGAGATGCCACTTGGGATGCCTGCATTCCATGTCAGGGTGCCTGCTCTATTTATGATTCCAGTTTTCTGCTAATGCACCCACTGGGAGGCTGCAGCATATGGCTCAAGCACTTGAGTTCCAAGGCTCCAGGGTCCAGGCTCCTGGCTTCAGCCTCATCTAGCCCTGACTACTGTGGGCATTTGGGTAATGAACAAACAGATAGAGGATCTCTCTTTACCTGTCTCTGTCTCTCCCCCTTTGTCTCACTGCCTTTCAAATAAACAGAAATTTCAAAAAGAAAACAAACAGTAGGACTTTACTAACATCTAACAAAAGCCGTGATCGCTTGATAGTTAGGAGGCTGAAGTAAGCAGGTAAATGAGACAAAAACTCTTCCACTGCAAGTTATTCTGGAAAATTCCAAAGGCTGGAAGGCTCTGATGGGGTACCTACAGCAATTTCATGCTGTGTCTACTGAGAAATGTTTTGACTTTTCTCTAAGGGATCTCTTTTGTATATTTTTCCAAGAAAGAGTATCAGGTAGGGAGGCAACTGGTAGAGAAGAGAGAAGCTACACTACTCCCATTGAGGGTCTTGTTGGAAGTTCATACATTGCATTACATAGTGCATTGTCTCACATGTAAGAAGTTCATATTCCCAGAAGTTCATAGGCCAGAAATGCCACCCTTACCTGTTCGGTAGCCAGTGTTGTTAAGATATACAGCAAAAGTCCGAGGCTCATGCATGGCCTGCCACGAGGGTGAAGAGCAGTTCTCATTGTTGGTGTAGACATTGTGGTTGTGCACATACTTCCCCGTGAGCATGGACGACCGGGACGGGCAGCACATGGGTGTGGTCACAAAGGCATTGGTGAAGGTGGCCCCTCCGTGTTCCATAATCTTCCTGGTTTTATTCATGACCTGCAGGGACCCTGAAAGGCACAATCCCAGCATTGTTCAGTGCGGTGCACCGCACGGGGACCCATTTGTTTCATGTCACTCAGTGCTTCTGTTCTCCTGATTTATTACTTTCCCTCCCCTGGTTGGAAGGAGTTTATAATTTGATCAGCTCTCATTTCTAGAACAAAATTAAACATGAAGGATCCTACCTTCTCAAGTCTTTTGCAGAATAATAAGCACATTTCAGCTTCTCCCTTCCTTAATCACAAAGAAAAAAAATGCAGGCTAATCTGATAATGAAAGCTCTAAGTTTAGATACGGAGCAGACTCAAAGGCCAGTGGCCCTTTGAAGATTACTGGAGAACAATAGCTGGGTACAGGGAGCATCAAAACTCCCGGCCCACCACATGTACAAAATGCCACCGACATTGCTGGGATTACTACATGGAGCATTTTAATAACATGAAAGAAAAGAAAAACAAATCTCTATTAAGTAAAAGTCCCTCCAAAATGAGTGTATTAATTAAAAAAATAAAAAGGTCTTCAATGTAACTTGGTACCCCCGAGGGAGCTCATCAATGTGTGCACCTCAGGTTTTTTTTTTTTTTTTCATTGACATGATCACCAGTTTATAGTTTGACTTGTATACATGCACTTTTTAAAGATTAGTTGTTTGTTTGCATTGCATTCAGAAGTATCTGTATGGTTGCAAAATGTCCCATTTTAACTGTAAGGGTGAAATGGAAACCTAAGATTGCTGAGGAAGAGAAAAAAATTGATTTGATTACTCTATGCAGCCAAACCCTGCAGCTGAAACACATCCAAAAGTGCAGAAAAGAACAGGCCAGAATTCAATAGTCTTTTCAGGACTTGTCAAGAACTGCACTGCACAGCACCACAGCCAAGCCATTGCATTTGAATCCTGGAGCCGTAGATTTCCAACAGGTCTAACTTCTTCCAATGAGAGAGAGAAAGCCTATGTTTTCCAGCAAGGGAGGAAATCCTAATGCAAACCAGGCAGGCATTCAGAGCAGAGGAGAAGCACACGGCAGTCCCAAAGGCCACAGTTAGCCTGACTCCTTCATATACCAGAGTTACTCTTCACACACCCTAGGATGTTTTCTAATTGGGCCTTATTAGAGCCCCCTAAAATGGGCTTCAGCTGGGGGCACTCCACACTGCTCCTTCTCCTCTTGTAGTCTTCAGGGGGATCAACACTGAATAACATGAAGTGTGTGCCGACCTCATGCTGAACATCCTATCAGTCTTAGCTCTCTGGATTGGTTCCCTATGTATAGAATTATCAAAACAAATGGAAAATTTTCTGCCTCTGGCCATCGGGACTAAGTTCCCTAGACCAGAACCTGTATATAAAAATCATTTGGGGGTATGTGCAAAGCAACACATCCATGAGAAGGTGAATGTGGCAGTATCTGTGAGAATAGAGGAGACTGGAGTGAATACTTACTAAGAGATTAGAAAGCCAAAGTGAGGACAAATGAGGGGGAAAAGAGGGCAGCAATGTGGGGTGGGTGAGGTGTCTGGTGGGGGCTAGGGAGGATGGCATGTGTGAGACTCTGGAGTTGGAGGGCCAGTGCTGTGACATAGCATGCTAAGCCTCCTCCTGCAGCACTAAAATCCCATGTGGGCACCAGTTCAAGCCCCAGCTGCTCCTCTTATGATCCAGCTCTGTGATATGGCCTGGGAAAAAAGTGGAAGATGGCCCAAGTGCTTGGGCCCTTGCACCCCTGTGGAAGACCTGGAAGAAGCTCCAGGCTTCTGGCTTTGGATGGGTGTAGCTCCAGCTTTTGCGGCCATCTGGGGAGAGAATCAGCAGATGGAAGTCCTTTCACTCTGTCTCTCCCTCTCTCTGCAGCTCTCTCAAGCAAATAAATAAATAAAAAAAAACTAAAAAAAAAAAAACTAATCGCTTAACCTACTGCCTCATGACAAGAGCCCCTCTTATAAAAAAAAGAAAAAAAAAGAAAAGAAGCAGGTAGAGTGATAAGGATGACACACTGAGTACCTGGCATGGCAAAGGATCTGGAGAATTTTCTTGACAAAATGTGGGACCAGGGTTAGCAAATGGCTTGGAGACTGTGAAGAAATACTCAGATTTGCTAGAGTGGACAAATGAAGGCAAAGTAGGTCCTTTGGCCAATACATGAATATGCCATGAGAAAAACACCTAGGAGAGGTGTTGCTATGGCAACAGTGCATGAGGTTAAGGAGGTCATATGGCTGGTCCATCCGGGGAAGGCCAAGAGGTTATTGAAGGCATCCAGTCCTGGGTGAGAGGAACCTGGACTGTACTGTGCCTCTGAGCAGGTGCAGGTGATACAGTGCTGATTCCGAGGGCTAGGAGTTGACTGAAACCTCAAGGTTCTCAGCCCAGGAAGAAAGCTGGAAAAGGGATGGTTTCACTAGTAGTGAAAAAGTAACAGAAAAGCAATTTGCCCTACAGAAGGTCAAAGAAGTTTATTTTAGAAAAGTGCTTCTGGGTGGGCCTTTGGTGCAGTAGTTAAGCCATAGCTTGGGACACCTGCATCCTATCTCCACGTGGTGCCTGGGTTGCGTCTGGGCTCTGCTTCTGCTTCCAGCTAATGCACACCCTGGAATGCAGCAGATGATGGCTCAAGTCATGATTGAGTTCTGGGCTCCTTGCTTCAGCCTGGCCCAATTCTGGCTGTTGTAGTCATTTGGAGAGTGGACCAGCAGAAGAAAGATGTTTCTGTTTCTTGTCTCTCTGCCTTTCAAATAGAAAGAATGAAAGAAGGAAGAGAGAAAGAACAGGAAGGGGAAGAAGGAAGGACGGTTACATCTCATCTGTGTTAGTTGATCAATGAGAGGAAGTGTCCTGGACATAAATGGATGAAGAGGGATGTGGAAGAGGGAGGAGAGAAAGAAGAGAGGCTGAGGATGTCCACTCATCCCTCCTCTGTCCACTCAGACATCTGCAGTGGTTACTTACTGGAGAATCCTAAATTCTGGGAAAACAACAAGTCCTGCTGATGAATTTTTATTGCCTAATAGCCTATTTCAAAGGGTGAGCTCTTCGAGTTTCCTGTATGAGTCTTAGCTGAATTCAAATAAATAAAGGGTGCAGCTGGAGGCCATCCTGGAAGGTCCTGCATCACAAAGCTGCAAGCTCCAGTTTACGGATTCATTCAGACTACAAATGTGGAATGGAGAAGAAAAGCTGATTTGAGGGTATAATAATATAGAAAAACGGAGGCTAACGCTAAGCCTGATTGATAATTGCTGGGACTGCCCCTGTCAGGACTCTCACTCTCAGGGTCATCCTTCTGTGCATCAGCTGTGTGTTCAGCAACCTCTGCAAAGGCCCAGTGCACACATCAAGAAGACGACACTGGATCCCTGCAGCCACCATGAGCAGCGCAGCTTCATCTCTGAGGTGCCTGAAAGTGGGCATCAGGCTTAGTTCTCAGTGAAGAGAAGATCCTAATAGGTGATTCTGCTCCAACTTTTGGGGACCAGCATTGTGGTGCAGCAGGCTAAGCCACTGGGTGGGATGCCTGCATTCCATATCAGAGTACCTGGGATTGAGTTCTACCTCCGCTTCCAATCCTGCTTCCTGCTAATGTGCCCATGAGGTAACAGGTGATTGTCTCCCAATATTTGGAACCCATCACCCACATGGGAAAGTAGGATGGAATTCTTGGATCTTGCCTTTGGCCTGGCTCAGCCCCTACTGTTGTTGGCATTTGGCGAGTGAACTAATGGATGGAAACTCTCTCTCCCTCTTGCACTTCTCTCTCTCCCTGTCATTCTGCCATTCAAGAAATAAAATAAATATTTTTTTTAAAAAAATGCTTGCCTACCTTTAAGCTCACCTGGAGAGTAGATTATAGTCACAGAATCCTGAGCCCACTTTGAGATATGGGGTTAGTGACTCTCGGATGGGGCTCAAGAATTTGCAATTCTAGAAAGTTCCCAGGTGATACTGAGTCTGCCTGCGGATGGACCACATCTGGAGAGCTATTCCAGGTCAGCGAAGATTCAAGGAAACCTGGAGTTGGAAGATGCTTTAGTGGGTGGATCTTTTTGAGCCATCTAAATGGATGAGACTGTTCCCAAGTCTAAGGTACACTCCAGACAGGAAGGAGAAGCATTGACTTCACACTTACCCTCAGCCAGGTACTCTTCTACACTCTTTAACACATACCTTTTCACTTATTCATGACAATAACCCTTTGTGATGGGGACCACCAGTTATTTTTGCCATTTTCTGGATGATAGAACTCAGGTAGAAAGAGTGAAATCACACGACTAGGGCCATCCCCCCCCCCCCCCCCATAGCAGAGACCAGGTGCAAACGAGGGTAGTTTGTCTCAGAGATCAGCTCTGTCTAGGCTGAGTGCTGGCTGTGACATTGACATTGTCAAGACTGAGAAACAGAAATGCCAGCTCGCGGTCTAGGTACGTCTCACTTCCTACAGTTTCCCTTCATCTTTTGCTCATCTGGAGTCTTGGGGGATGCTGACAGGCACTCTCAGCTGCCTCCCGCCCTCTTAATGGCTGAAATGATCGCAGGAGCTCAGGTACAGGTGAAGGAGGAGTGGGCTGCTGGGCTGACACACAGGTGCTAGCCACGGACTCTGATCTTGGTGGAGCCTCTGGGCAGACACAGATGACACAGTATAACAACCTGGGCCCCCTCATCCTGCCAGCTAGTGTGTGTCAGGAAGGAAGGAACCAAGCACCAACTTCTTTTTTTTGTGTGTGACAGGCAGAGTGGACAGTGAGAGAGAGAGACAGAGAGAAAGGTCTTCCTTTGCCGTTGGTTCACTCTCCAATGGCTGCCGTGGATGGCGCGCTGCGGCCAGCGCACTGCGCTCATCCGATGGCAGGAGCCAGGTGCTAGGTGCTTTTTCCCTGGTCTCCCATGGGGTGCAGGGCCCAAGCACTTGGGCCATCCTCCACTGCACTCCGGGGCCACAGCAGAGGGCTGGCCTGGAAGAGGGGCAACTGGGACAGAATCCGGTGCCCCGACCAGGACTAGAACCCGGTGTGCCTGCGCCGCAAGGCGGAGGATTAGCCTGTTGAGCCACGGCGCCGGCCCCAACTTCTTTTTTATGGCTGTGCAGTGATTGATGTTGGCCAATAACAATGCCTTTCTCAGTATCTGTTGCTGCTGTGATTGCACCATTGATTTTTCATCGGCAACATTTAGCAAAAAATCAGACTGTGAGAAAATTCATGATTATGCATTCACAGCTGTTGAGAGCAGCGGATGGGTCAATCATTCTGTCCTACAGGTAGAGAGGCTCAGTTTTACTTTATTCATTTATTCTCTGTTATTTTATTTGAAAGGCAAACAGGAGAGAGAGAGACACACACACACAGAGAGAGAGAAAGAGAGAGAGAGGGAAATCTTCATCCAGTGGTTCATTTCCCAAATGCCTGCAACAGCTGGGACCTGGCTAGGCCAGCTTCAAGCTGGAAGCCAGGTGCTTAATTTGAGTCTTTAACTGAGGTGGTAAAAACCCAAGGGTTGAACCATCACCTCCCAGGGTGTGCATTAGCAGGAGGCTGGAAGCGTAGTAGAGTTGAGACTTGAACCCAGGCACCCTAATATGGGATGTGGGAGTCCTAAGCAGCATCTTAGCCTGCTGCACCACAGTGCTGGCTCCCTTTTAACTTCTTGTGGTTTGCATCTCTCATCTTTAAAATGGAGCTGATAGGAGCTGTCCTGATTAGCTGGTAGGGACCCGGAGGAGCAAATGGCACGACAGCATCAAGGTACTCCTTGCAAGGAGAGTTGCAATGAGGCTGTGATGTCACCCTTCTCACCTAAATTCCACCACGGTCAGTTTTCCTGCTTCTTCCATCTCCTTCTCTGGGATTTACATCTGAATTCCAAATGGTGGAATAAGAGCTACAACTAACTTTTTTGTGCTTTAAGACTGAGAATGCTGATACTGGTTTACATTTAAAGCAATCTATTCTTCCCCTCTCCACCTTCACTGTTTCTCAATCCCCAAACAGAAAACCTGAATTCTTTGTTGTTTTACATGGTCCTGTGGAGTGGGAGCCTGACACATGCTATGAAACTACTGCAGTTAGGTCTGAGGAGCCAGCGCAGGGCACTGCTCTCTGGCCGGGCTTGGGGCAAGGGGAGGTCCAGGACACAGCTGAGTCCCAGGATTGCCAGGAAACACTCTCATAGTGCCAGAGCTCCAGGTGGGGACTGGGGACGTTTGCCATTGTGCCAGCGAGCTAAGTGGAGGATGCTGTGACAGCAACTGGCTTGGGCCAGGATGCTGAACAGGTCAGCAGTGTCTGAGAACAGGCAAACTGCAACTTTCAAGAATCCTGCAGGATTCACTACAGTTGCTATTTGAGTGAAGTTAAAAGTCAAGGTTCAAGAGATAGCTTTTGGATGGGTGATGTGATGGGTTAGAGATGAATGACAAAAAAACACAGTGAGGAATTTTGAATTATTCTACACACTCCAACTATCTGATTCCCAATTCATCAGCATGAAAAAGTTCAGGAGGGGGAAAATATCTCCTCATTTGAATGACCAAGAGCACAAAGACAAGCTGACATGTTCCATGGATCTGTTAAACACAGCTTCACTTTCCCTACTCAAATATCCCAGCACCAGATTATTCAATATTTGGTATTACTAAACATTAGATTTTCCATCAAGCTTATTTATGGTGTCCAGAAAAATCTCCCCAAATCAGAAAGTATTGTCATCATCATGACTCATAGAAGCCTCCTCCTGAGGCAGCGGCATTGCATATGGATATTGGTTTGTGTCCCAGCTGCTCCTCGTCTTATCCAATAAAGTTGCTATTTAATATTTTAGTTATAAAAGCACAAGGAAATACTATAAAATGGGATACTTTTTCTGCCAAAACCAGAAAATTGACAGGGAAAAAAGGATGTTTTCAGCTAAAACCAAGAGAGAAAAACAAGTTGAGAGAGAAGAGAAAGAGAAAAGTTAATAAATTTCTCTGTAGTGTTTCCAGGTCACTAAGATCCAAAATGCCCACTCTCTCCCATGGAGCAAAAAGCTATTGAAATCTGAGATAAGTTACTTATGGGAATGGAAGGTAAAATGCCTGCCTACAAGGCTACACGTAAGGCAGGCAAAGTAGAAGCAGCCAGGTACAAGAAACATCATAGGGCTTTTGTCTTTTTGTAATTTTACATTCAATAGAGATGTCAGTTTATGGAACTTTTCCCTACAAAAAAAGCAATTCGGGCACTTTGATAAATAGCAATAACTCCTTGGCATGGGTGTGGTGAACAGTAGTGAGAGATGGGGATCTTAAAGCCCCTTCTGAAGAGGCAGCTGTAACTTCCCTTCAGACTTTGAGCTGATGGCTACTTCCTGGGAATGCAAGACCTCATTCTTCTAGATTTTTCAAGAAAACTAGGAATCTGGGTTTTGTTTGTTTCTGTTACAGTATAAAACTTGATTTTTAAAAATATTGACTTAATTTGGAAAAGTGTATTGGTCAAGCAACACACATCTATGGGCTAGTTTTGTTTGGAAGATCCTTTTGTTGACTTCTTTCAAGATGCAAAGTATCTCTGTGACTTCATTCCACCTATGGTCTAAGAGAACCATTGGCTCTGTATTACCTAGATGTTAGCATCAGTCCAGTTTCCTAAGAATGTGAGAAATGCTAAAGTGAGTCACATTAATGGTCCAATTGGCTCAGTATTTTGCTTCTCAGAGTGGCAGTAAGGGGTTGTTTGGTAAAGGCTTAGAAGCCTCTAGGGACCAGGATTATGGCTTAGCAGGTTAAGCATCAGCCTGTGATGCTGGCATCCCATGTGTACGGTTTGAGCCCTGGCAGCTAGCTCCATTTCCATTCCAGCTTCCTGCTAATGGCCTGGGAAAAGCAGAAGAAAATAGCACAAGTTATTGGGCTCCTGCACCCACATGGGAGACCAGGAAGAAGCTCTGAGCTTCTGGCTTTGGGTCTGGCCCAGGTTGTGGCCACCTGGGGAGTAAACCAGTGGACTGAAGATCTCTCTTTGTCTCTTCTTCTGTCTCTGTAACTCTGTCTTTCCAATAAATACAAAATAAGTCTTTATAAGGCTCTAAAGCTTTCACTCTAGGTCACAAATGTAGGTCTCCCAAGAATATCTGATTTTCTTTCTTTTGATGTGTAAAACATTTGAATTGTGTGGAATACTAGAAAAAATAATGCATCCCCTGTCTTTAGTGAAGCTTAACATGATTACAGTTCTTCAGGTGTTTTTTTAAATCTTTAAAATAAAAATGAATGCTGCTGATGCTCTTGGTTGCCTTCATTCCCCAGAAGCACCTTGCATCCTGAACTTCAAGTTGATCATTTCCGTGTGTGTTTTCCTACATTCAAAAAAAATTATAAATTTTCCATTCATTATTTTAGCCTAAAGACATATTTATGGGTATAGACACAACCTTAGAAATTTCTTAAGTTCTGGAAAAAGCAAAAAAGCTAATTCAGAATAAGGGGACCATCATTTAAGTCATTTAATTTTTCCACAGGCTCTTTCCTCTTGGGATGATGATCTTTGTCCAACTGCCCAACTTGGGTGGGATGACAATGTTCATTCACAATAATGTGAGTGAATGTTCCTTGGCAAAACCTCTTGTTATCCACATGCAAAGTTCTAGCACTTTTATTAATGAATTCCTTATGTGTCTTACTCCTTCTAAAAGTATTAGTTTACTTTATTTGTCCTCAAAGTTGAGGGAGTGGCCCCTCCTTACTCTGAACAAGTGCTTTTCTTCCCAATTTGGTTCTCTGCCTTTGTCTTTCCCAAGAGGCAGAATTATTTTCTTCTCTTCCCATAGGAAAAACATTCTATTAAAATGTTCATAATTGCTCTTCTAAGCCTTTTCTAAGTCTGTTGTATCTTTCTATAGGCATAGTAGCCAAAATTGCCTGCAGCATTACAGGTGTAAAAAGTTTTGCATAGACAAAGATTTATGAAAGCGCTTGGCAAACAAAATTACTTGTAAGTAAAAATCAAAACCCAACAATGTAAAAACCACAATGAGACATCACCTCACATTCATTAGGATGGGTATCATTTAAAAACACAAAACCAAAACAAAGCAGAAACTAGCAAGTGTTGGTGAGGATGTGGAGTAATCGTTAACACTTGTGTATGGTTGGAGAACATGTAAAATAGTGTAGTTGCTATGGAGAATAATAAAATAGCTTCTCAAAAAAATTATTGGGGTGAGCATTTCACCCAGCAGTTAAAACAACCACATCCCACAACAAAGTGGCCGGGTTCAATTTCTGGCTCTAGTTCCTGATTCTAGCTTCTTGCCAGTGCAGACCCTGGGAAGCAATAGTGATGGCTCAAGTAAAAGGAATTCCTGCCACTCACATGGGAGTCCTGGACTGTGTTCCTGGCTCCCAGCTTCAGCCGAATGTAGCCTGACCCTGGCCACTGTGGACATCTGGGTAGTGATCTAGCAAATGGGAACTTTCTCTCTCCTTCTCAAATAAATAAATAAAAATTTAAAAATATATTGTATAATCCATCAATTCCACAGCTGAGTATAGACCCAAGAGAACTGAAAGTGAGGACTTAAAGGGATACCTGAACACCCATGTTCACAGCAGGATTATTCACAATAACCACAAAGAGGAAGCAACTCAGATTCCCAATAGCAAATGCATGGGTAAACAAAAATGCGGTTTAAGTATACAATGAAATATAATTCAGCCTGAAGAAAAGAGGGAATTCTAACAAATTACAACACCGATGAACTTAGAAGACATTAGGTTTTGTGAATTAAGCCACTCACAAAGTGACAAATACTGCGTGACTCTACTTTTATGAAGTACTTGAAAGAGTTGATTTCATAAAAGTAGAATGGTGACTGCCAAGGCTTCAGAGAGGGGAGAAACAGAGAGTTGTCCTTTAAAAGGCACAGACTTTTGATTTTGTAAGATGACAAGTGTTCTAGGGGTTAGTTTTACAACAACATGAATGCACTTGATTAATACTACTGAACTGTATACTTAAAAACTGTTAAGGTGGTAAAACAAACAGAATCCAACCAAATCACAGAAAGTTTAGGAAGGATTCTGAGCATATTACAAAAGGATACACAAAGGTGTCCACAAAGAAGTGACAACTCCCAGAAGCATGAGTGTTCTGCTGAGAAAGGAGGTCTTGTCTAAATTTCTTACTCACACTTTACTGTTGTTCACAGTCATTTTGTCTTGCCAATGAGTAAACAAGGCCCATCTTAGGCTTTTGCTGTCTCTCAGAACTCAGAAACATCAGAATGCATTCACAACTTGTTTGTAGAAAAGACTCACATGTTAGTTGAAGGGCTGATTGATGGAAAGGGCAGTGGTTAAATATCCTGCTGTGGAGGCTTAGATCTACTATAGGTCCAGGCTTTACAATGTACTAGCTTTCCACTAGCTACATGACTTCTCCAAGCCTCATTTTCCTCATGTACAAATTGAGAGGAGTAATAGTAACTACTTCCTAGGGTTATTGGGAAGATTAAACATTAACATGTAGCATGCTGCCTTGCCAGAAAACCAAGTGAGCAGGTAGACAATTATGTAGGAGACACCTGGATTGACTGAGTCTGGCCTACAACTTTTTACCACAGAACATGAGCCATGCTAGCTAGAAGAATGTCTAAAGGGTATAAAGGAAAGTTCCATTGACCATGCTGATGGGGAAAATGGTTTGGTGCAGTATACTGAACTTGAAGGTGAGCACCAGAACTCAGTCATGAACAGGTAGGGTTTCTCCAGGTGGAGTGAATGGGGACAGGCAGAGGGGATGAGCTGTAGAAATGCTTGGACTAGAGGCAAGGAGGATGATACCACCAGTCACCTTCTGCAGAGTGAAAGCTGTTTCTATGAAACACAGAGTGAAGGTGGACAAAAGAGCAATAGTTTTACAGAGACAACCAGGACCATGTCATCCAGTGCTCATTTGTTTGTAGAGGTGAAGGGCTTGGTCCTCTTGGTAAAGGGAAACCTCTGGAAATCTTGGAAGGGATTTAAGCTAAAAGGTGATCTGATCAGACATTTGAAAGATAACTCTGACCACAGAAGAACAGAGACTAAAGGGGACGGGAAATCCAGGTAACCACCTGGTTATGGAAAAACTGGGATAGATGCAGAGGAACCAAAGATCTCAGTTGCTGGGAGCCAGTGCTGTGGCATAGTAGGCTAAGCCTCCACTTCTGGGACCAACATCCCATATGAGCACCAATTTGTGTCTTGGCTGCTCTTCTTCCAACCCAGTTCTCTGCTATTGCCTGGGAAACCAGTAGAGGATGGCCCACGTGCTCGGGACCCTGCATCTGCAGAGGGATCTGGAGGAAGCTCCTGGCTCCTGGCTTTGGATTGGCACAGCTCTGGCCATTACAGCCATTTGGGGAGTGAACCAGTGTCTGGAAGACCTGTCTCTCTCTCTCTCTCTCTCTCTCTGCCTGTCACTCTACCTTTCAAATAAATGAATAAAATCTTCAGAAAAAAAGGACTCAGCTGGAGTGAAAAGGATGGACATAGTGATGTTAGGAATGTGAACTCAAATGTTTGTACTTCATTTTGCTTGCTCTATAAGTGATTGAAAACATTCAGATGACCAGCTACAGACATTCTAAAGCCCTATGTGCAAGACCAGAAAATGTCTTGTGACCAGAAAACCAACAATTCTGTTTTTAAAATGAAGTGAGAGAACCAACTCTGCAAGTCAACTTCAACAATGATGATCCTTGCTGAGTGCATCTACTTCCAGCTGAACCCAAAGACTTAACTTTGTTGGAATTCTACAGTTTGGTTTCAAACTGGAACTCAAAGTCCCTTTCATGCAGATAAGTTCCAGCATGGAAGGTTTTGTTCTCTAGAACCTGACCAAGCCACAGAGCTTGTGTAAAGAAGCCCAGTGTGCTCTGGAAGATTCTACCCATGGTCAAGTTGAGTGTGCTCTGTAAGTACAGCCGAGCAACACCTCAGAGAGCAAAGAGTTGGAGTCCAGGAAAGGAAAGGAAGAGTGCTGATGTCCTCTAGGGGCCAGATTTTCAACCGTTGCAGGATGGAAGAACTTGGTCATAGGCTCATGGATAAACCCTAGGACACCCCATTGGAGAAGAGCAAAAAGATGAATCACAAGTGACTTGAAACTCTCAGGGTGTGGCCGTCACTCTGAGGTTGTAGAATCAATCCAAGCAAGACAATTCAAAAAGCACCATTGCTAAGGTAGCAGTGGGTAAATTACTACAAAATGATGTGGAGTACACCATCACATTCAGCTACCTAATAATTACTGTAACAAATGATCAACGAGTAATTCATGCTAAAAATAACAATCACCAAAAGTTCCTTTAGTGTCAATATGTTTTCAGATACCTTGCATAAAATCACATTCACATTCTCATCTTCTTGAGAACAAATATTTTAACAATTCTTTGACGAAGAGTTTCCAAGGTACACAATAAAATCTTTGATTTCTACAGGGAGAAGGGGATCATCAAAAAGTACATGGAAAATATGTATTATGAAAAAGCTATGCATGGATTTCAAATTCCATTTTTTTGCTAAGTTTTTATTTTAATTTTATCTTTCTCAGGAACTTTTGAAAGTACCCAATATAATCTTCCACTGTATTCTTCCTCCATCCAAACCTTTCCCTACATTCCTCCTGAGACTGTTTCAAAGGCTTACCACCAGAAAAGTAATGTTAAAAAAGAAAAAAAAAGAGTAAAGACTGAACAGCACCCAAATGCATTATGGTCAACACAAGTTCACAGGCTAACCTTGAAATTACTGGTGAAGATGGTATCATTAAGTGCACTCTCCCTCTCCCAAGGTTCAGAGTGCTACCCATAAGGCAGCGGCTCAGGAAATCATTTGAACAAAAGAGAGCAACAAGTGAAGAATCCAGTGGCTCACCCAGCTCCACGTCTTGATCATCCGTGAGCACAAGGATAATGTTGGGTCGGATGTTTTTCCGTTCCTGCTGCAACCGGCCTCTGAATCTCGGGGACCTCATCGTCGAGCATAGGCTGCCCAGCAATTCTGTGCCCAACACAGCCAGCACCAGCGCGCAGCAAGAATACTTCATTGTATTTGGTCCAATATCGCAAAGTTGACAAAATGTCTCAGTCTCCTGCTTTCTGGAGGTCTGAGCAAGTCGGGAGACAAAGGGAGAAGGAGGACTAAAATGAAACCCAAGCCCCAAACACAGTTGCAGAAGAAGGGTTACAAATAAGTCAGAATTGGCACACACACTGGCAGCGAGAGGGCTGCACATGAGTCAGACGGTGCAAACCCTCCCAAGCCAAGCGTTGGGTAGTTTTTTAAGCACTTGATTATTTTGCAAATTCGCTTTTGTCTTTGATTCTCATTCCAACTTTTCCTATTTCAATTCATTGCCAAAGCATAATTTCCAACAGTTCCCATGTAAAAGCCTTCTGACAAGAGCTAATACCTTGAATTAGGTGTCCTGGTTGAAAATATCAATTTCTAGGTTCAGAGGTATTCAGAACATGTAGATGGAGTCCTGGAAGGGAGAGAAAAAAATGCAAAGCAAATATCAGTCAAGGATTTGGAAATAGATTTTTTATCTGAAGTAGTGTCTTGAAACAGCATATTCTACATGTGTATATATATATATATATATATATATATATATATTTTCTTAAATACTCCCAAAGAGAAGAACAGACAGAAATAATATGCAGAACTGCTAGCAAATGGCTCAAATACTATTTTCATTTCATAATCAGCTCCATAAGCGATGCGAGGGTGGCATCCCCGACAAAGCCACTGACTGGGAGGAGGCGGTGGTGCCTGGGAGGAATTCAGGGCATTTGGAAGGTGTGTTTACAAGAAGGGAGCGGCTGGCGTAAGGGGCGTGTTGGGGCAGCAGGGACTCACCTGCATGTCATATTGAGTACCTATCAGGCAGAATGAAAAGCTAAGCTGTCACTTGTCATCTGTCTAATGTCGCTCACTAGCCTGAAGAGTCCTTTCTGTTGACAAAGACTTCACAGTGAATGACTGGGAGGACAATCTTTTCCAGCCCCCAAAAAGCTCCTTGCTGTCCCCTATCAATCACCAAGGGAGAAGGTACGTCTTCCAAACACAGCTGTCCCTCTGTCCAGCCAAAGTCCTTGGCTCTCACGCTGGCGGCTAAGCGGCCAAGGCCCCCTCCAACTGTCAATCACTAGCCTTAGTGTCGTTAAGAGTGGCCACAACATAGCTAGCACAGCAGTTTTGCTTTGCCACAGCAGATCTAAACCTGCAAAGCAAAATGAGTGATTGGCTTCCAGGCTGGAGGTGAGTGGCTACCCTTCCGTATTCAAATAAATAAATGAATGAATCAATAAAATCCAAGGCATCGTGCTACAAAATCTTTGCAAAGCTGCATAGGAGGAGTTTCACGAAGTGGTTGGAAAAAGGCCCGTCTCACTTTGGAACACTAAATCTGCTGAAAGCTTTGCTGTTGAATTCTTGAAAGAGAGCAAAGGGCTCATTAACAAAACAAAAAACAAAACGCGAAACTCTCTCCTAAGTCCTGAAGGAACCCCTTTGTGGGCATTTAGGCTGCTCTAAAATGCATTAGATGGCAGCCTGCTGCACCACCCACTCTGTGCCTGCACACCTGAGGAGCTGTATTTTGACCTGCAACAATAAACTGGCATGGGATAAATAAGCAGAACTAATTAAGTGTGAGCATCACATTGCAGGAGGAAAGGGACTCCATCACTCCTCTCTGAGTCCTAGACTCTGGGGGGTGACATGGGGCAGTGACAAAAGAAAGAAGAAAAGACTGTGCACTGTTTACTCCTGCCTTACACATTGTTTGGTTTTTACAAAAACCCACATACACACCCCTATTATTTTAAACTTTATGAGTTGTTTTGTAAACAGCTCTAATGCTTTTCACTCTGCAGCCTGTAATTACACTGCCTGTGTGTGTGTGTGTGTGTGTGTGTGTGACACATACAGAGAGAGACGGGGTGGGGGGAAAGAGAGAGAGAGAGAGTGAGAGTGAGAGAGAGAACCACAAAGAGACCTACTGATTTAACAGACATAGGTTTTTAAGCAAGAATCTGCACTAATGCAAGCACTGACTGCATTATCTGCCCAGCAACAAAACAAGCTGGTTACAACTGATCCTGTGGCTTTGAAAAAGTCAATATGTAAGAGGCACTGCTTTCCTCCTAATAACTGAAGCTTACTCCAGTGATTGCTGTGCATGCCGAACCCTGAAAGCCTGCAATTATTCTGCACTGACTGTTTAGTTTCCTTGCATTTGTTTGAAATCATGAGAAATCTGATACAGGCACGAAAGGACAGGAAAACGAAAGAAATAAGATGTCAAACAATGGCTTGTTCCCACGGAGTGGAAATCACGCTAAATAGTTCCATATAGATATTTCTTAGCAGCTTGTTCTGTTAAGTAGCAGAACTTTGGTCACCTCTCAAAGCCTGCCAGAGTGTATGATGAAAAAGTGAACCGGGCCATCCTGCTCCTGCTGCAGCCTAAATCCAAACCAAACTCTGCTGACAGGGCCCACAGGGAAAGGACACTGGGTCACACAACATGGCACAGACAGTGGCACTCATTTTAAATTATCAGCCACACATGGAACTCAAAGTCCTTGATGATTTTGATGCTGATAACAGTCCCTGGAAGCCCGCAACATTGCTAGTTATTCTTTCCTTATCTTATTTTCCTAACTTCTTCCTTCAGGAAAAAGAAACCGCTTTAGTGGTACCTTTGTATAAACTATATCAAAAAGCATTTCCTACTAAAGAGAAAACTGAGTAGATATGATTTTTATCTATTATGGGACATTCCCTTTGGGAGAACGAAGGGTACAAAAGAGACCTACATGTTTTTCTCCCACAGTTTATGGTATTTTATTTTATTAATTAAATCATGATTCTTATTTGATAATAATTATACATACTTATGGGGTATGATGTGACAATTTTACTCATGTATGCATGGTGAAATGATTATATTAAGCTAATTAACCTGTCACCTCACACATCTATCATTTTTGATAGTGAGAATATTTAAAATCTATTCTTTTAGCCTCTTTGGAATATCCAATATTTTGTTACTAACTATGGTCACCTTCCTAGGCAATAGATCTTAAAAGCTGACTCCTTCTAACTGGAATTTTGAACCCTTTGGTCAATTTCTTTCAATTCCCTCTCTCCCCATTTATTATCAATTCAAGGCATTCATTCATATATAAATGCAAATAAACTGAATGGTAAAGAAAATTGAACATTTAGGTCGAGACGGAAGGAGAGCTCCATTTTTTTGAGTCCACTTGCCTTCACTCATACACACAAAACACACCACTGTCACAAAAGTGCACACAGACAATTCTTTATTCAAAGATGACCTTTCAGAACCTGTAGTCCTCCCATTGCCTGCTTTCTGGATCCAGAAGGAAAAGCAGTTTAAAAAAAAAAGAAAAAGAATAAACGCTGACAGACAAAATGCCGAACTTGACATAGCCCCAAAGGACGCAATGTCTGAATTGGATACTTTGTGGCAGACGACAAGTGTCCCTAGAGACCAACAATTTGTCTCAAGAAATAGTAGAAAATGGGCGAAATGTAATGAGAAGTTTTTCTCACACGTGGGAAGGGAGCTTGAGGAATTAATTATTGCATTCAACAATTAGGGCTGAAATACAAGCTGTCTCTTCCCCGAGCCATAAAAAGAACACCCAAATCGTAGTTATGGGCAATTGGTATGGAGAGTTTACTGGACTTTGCTTAGAGCAGTCAAACCAAATGATACATGTGACATTACGTGGTTGAAGTCACGAATAACAGGAAAAAATAAAGATTGAAGGGACTCTAAGCCAACTAGACAGAACGCTGTGTTCATGCAGTCTTGTCTAGCAATTCCTGAAACTGAGTGGAAGCTCTCATCTTCCCAACAGGTGTAAGAGGACTTCTGTCTTTGCCAATCCTCCCCCTCATCTGGGCAGTTGCTGCCGAGATCTTTCAAAGCGGAGAGTGGCAATATGCTAACAGAACCTATGTTTGGGGCAGGTCTGATGCAGCTTGGGATGAATGCATCCCATATCAGAGTTCCTGGGTTAGAGTCCCAGCTCCATTTCCAATCCAGCTTTCTGCTAATATACACCCTGGGAGGCAGCAGGAGATGGCTCAGGTACTTGTGTTCCTGTCACGCATGTGGAGGTCCTGGCTGTTGACTTTGGCCTGGCCCAGATCTGGTTGCTGTGGGAGTGAATCAGTAGATAGAAGACCTTTCTCCCTCTATCTCTGACTTTCAAAAAAAATCAAATTTAAAAAGAAAAAGCAGCAGAAGCAGCTTGATTTCATCTACATAGCAGTTTTCAGTGTTGCCTGGGACTTTTCAGGAACCTAGAGACCCTTTGGGGGTGTTCAAGAGGTCAGAGCTATTATTGACAAGAATACTGACACACAATTTGCTTTTTCCGCTTTGCTACCATTTGCATGGAGGTGGGGAAACTTTGTTTTAGTATGAATGAAGGAGGTTCATTCAAAAAGCCAGCACGACTTAAGATGAAACAGTAAAAGGATTAATTTTATTAAAAGTTGACCTTGAGCATGGTGTTTTTTTGTTTGTTTATCTTCTGTCTGCTGAGATAAGAGATGCACACACAGCCTCTCACTTGCCTTGGGGAGTGCAGTGGTTGTCTTCAGGAAAAACACTTGGTTGACTGAGCTGCAATCTTAACAATTCATTTTACATGGGCCACAATTAAGAAAAATATGTATGTACATGAAAGGCAGAGCAACAGAGAAAGAAGGGAGTGTGGAGAGAGGGAGAGAGACAGAGAAAGAGAGAGACATAAATATCTTCCTTCTTCTGGTTAACTTCTCAAAAGACCACCATGACAGGACTAGGGAGGACTGAAGCAAAAGACAAGAACTTCAGCCATGTCTCCTACATGGATGGCAGGAACCCAGATACTGGAATCTTCAACTGTTGATTTCCAGGTGCATTAGCAGGAAGCTGGATCAGAAGTGGAGTAGCCAGGACTCGGATTTGTGGCAGTTTTACTTACTATAACACAATGCCCATACCCATGGGCCACCATTTTTAATTAAAAGAATCATTTGGACTTGGATATTTGGCAGACATTTTGTGAAACAATAAATGAAATGAACTTGCCATTTCAAGGAAAACAACTGGCAGTATTTGTTACCAATGATAGAAATGTAACTTTCAAGTTGAACTCAGAATGTTGGAAAATGTGCACCCTTTTTCATGACCTTGGCAGCTTTCCCAAATGTGAAACCTTTTCTGATGATGTTGGTGGTAATATTAACACATGCTGTTTTTATATTGTCAAATTAGATGTGTCGATATTTAGAATATTCACCTACTTCAGGGAACCAATATTTCTCAAATGACCGCTGTGCTGCAAAAATCCTACATGGTTAAGACATTCATTCAAAGCACAAAACGGCCATTGGATTTTAATGTAACAGTATGAAATGTTCTTTGATAGGGTTTGATTTCTTACTCCAACTAATCTCTAAGAAATTATCACATATCAAGTCATGTTGTAATATTAAAGAAGCTATTTACAAGTACTTGAGAAAGATATTAAAATGCTTCTACTTTCCAATATCCATGTGAAGCTGGAATTTTTTATTTCTGTATTTCAACAGACTAAATGCAAAAGCAGTTGCAAGAATTAGTTCTCTTGTATTCAGATAGATACTAAAGAGATTTGTAAAAAAGTAAACCTAATATCCCTTTATTCACCAGCTTTTGTGGTTTGAAAAATACAGTTATTTGAGTGTTCTTTTTAAAAGGATTAATAGAACTTCCAATAAGTTCTGTTTTAATTTCTGAGTATTAATAGCTATAATCAACACAAGAAAAAGCTCTTGCTGGGAGAGAGGGTGGCAGGGCTTCAATAAATTTTAATAACATAAAAGGATCCTGAACCCAAAGCATCTGAGAATTGCTGGCTTCTAGCACATCGGGTTTTATAACTCAAACTTCTACCTCTATGGGGTAGATCTGGCCTTGTTAATAAGCTTCTCATGCACAGTTTTCCGTATAGCCTTTCAACTGTCTTGGGTCTCTCACTAACATGGCAGTTGTTGATGAGTGATGACATTGTGCGTGTGCGTGTGTGTGTGTGTGTGTGTGTGTGTGTGTTTAGCCTGACGATAACACTGAATTTTACAAATGAGGGCTCATACATTTAAATTCTGCAAAGGACAGGATCAGAATAACTCACTTACTCACCACAGAAATAAATGTCTCTGAGACAAGGCAAAGGAATTGTTTCCAGCACAAAGCAATGCCTCTCAGTAGTTTGGCCAGAGAAAAGGGACAACATAACCAATAGAAACAGCAGGGGAGATTATGCAATCACTACAGTCTGAATTTAGTCTGAACATACTTAGATTATTGTCAGAGTGAAGCAAAACAGTATTATAGCAGCAAGGAGATCGTGTCTACCTCCTATCCGTCCCTTCCCCACTGCTAGCCTGCACACTTGGATCCCGTAGGATCAGTTTATGTCACCCTTTCCCCTTCAGTTTTTGGCTTTCAAGTCTCCCATATATCACCAACTTCATTTAGAGAAAGCCGTTAGTTCATGCTATGCTCTTTATGATATATGTGAAACCATGAAGGCGATAATCTCTTCTTTTAACAACCCCATAGCTGCCAAAGTTCATCAACTGTTAATCCCAGAAAGTCTGCTTAACTATTTAATTAATTAAAATTCCAAGCAAAAAAGATAGACAGCAGGATGGGTAAATACCCCCTTGTCTAATAAAACCTTTCACAACAAAGATAGCCAAACTGTATACGCCTCTGACATGGAGCACTTTTGGAGAAGTGCTCAACTAAATGATGAGATCCTCCTTGAATGATGTTTGCTGTTCTTCTGTCTCTCCCTGGACTCCCCTCAACACTGTGGCTTCTGAAATTCAAAAAAATCTTGTAAAGTCATCCATTCACAAAACCATTAGTATTGATTATACCTGGAGTACAGTGAAGGGAGGGGCTGATATTATTTTCTAGTTCATTCAAGTACATATATTGGATTTTTTTCAAGATCTGTTGAATTAGAAAAATAGAAATCAGTACATTTATGCTTTCTAGTTATTTTTTCTGTCTTTTCATAACAGAATTGAAAGTATGAGGTTATAGCAAGAAATGTACCTTTGAGATTTAGTCTCATAAAGGCAGAAATGAAAATCACGTGAAAATGAGCTTACCAAGGGCATTTTAGAGAATGCAAAAGTCCAAGACTATTATTCATCCAGTTTCTTTCAAGCAGGAATTAGCAAAACAAAGGGAAACAAAGTGATCTAAATATTATGAAAAGAACCAGAAGGATTCACTATTCCTGAAGCAGATGCTACAATTTCTTAAAGGATGATAATGGCCTCTGCTTTCAATGGTGGCTGTGAGATCCAAGAAAATGAGAACAAAGGGATGACTGGATTTCCGAAAGAGGAGGACACTGGGAACTTCAGTTAAAATGGGTTTAATAGAAAGATAGAAATATTGATAAAAGAAATACTAAAGTAGTTGGATGCATTTCTTACACTACACCATTTCTTACACTACATGGTGTTTTATATTAAGTTCCATTACCACTGAGTTTGCCTTTGGTTTTATGTACTTATAGCCCATTTGTATTGAAGTATCTTGAAGTATTGCATTAGTAAGCAGAAGTGGATTGTTGGAAAACAAAATCCAACTGTCAATAGCTTAATACAATAGAAGTCTATTTGTGGCTCACATTACAAGTCCCACCCAAGGTGGCAGAGTTCTACTCTGCCCAGTCATGCATGACAGCAAGCCGATGGGGAGGGGACAGTGTTGTTTTGTTGTCACAATAGCCTGACCAAGAAGCAAGGGAAGAAAAAAAACAAGAGAATTTTGCAGGAGCTTTTCATGGCTTTAACCGAGAAGTGACTTCATTTCTAACATTTTGTTGACTGCAAATAGTCATACATTCCCACCCCATTGCAAGAGGACTGGGAAATTTGGTGGAGCAGATGAAGTGTTGGCTGAGTCTGACTATCCGCGCCACAAGCAGAAAGTTCCATTAGTACTTTATGTAATTCTCTCTCTCTCTCTCTCTCTCTTTCTACTACTCCTCACGCTTGCATGCAGGCATTCGCACACACACACTTAAGATTTGTGCATATAAATACTCAGACACGTGGTATCTCAAAAAATGAAGGAACATACTTTTTAGAGCTTAACACATACATTTTTAGAGCAAAACACACTTAGGCACAAAAATGTACCTTAAATAGATTTGGAGAAATTTTAGTTATGTTTAATTTTGGTCTGTTTCCTTGATGTACCTAACCTAGCATAACGCAAATTTAACTTAAGTTTCCATAATTCTTGTGATACATTTAAGTTGAAGAAGATATTTTAGAAGGACAATTAGATGTTGTATCTATCTCAAAAGGATTTCTCTAAATACTGTCTCATAGTCAATCCTATATAGGAAAGAGGAAGACCTGACCTTACTATATAAATTAAGCAACACTTGAGAGAATTCTATTGGCCTATTTTCTATGCTATCATGCTCACCAACAGCATAATGATCTTTACTGTTTTCTAAGAGTTTAAGACCATCAGAGTGCAGATATACGTACCTTCCAGGAATCCTGCTAGCCAGAGCAGAGCAACAACCAAGAAAGGGAGCTCTGAGAAACAGACTATAGAGGATAGAATAGCATTTGAAAAGACAAAAATAAGAAAATTCTATTTTCTTGCTCCCTTTATTTCCTAGCTCCAGAAAATTCTAGTTCCTAACTAAAGGCGCGTTATAGAGATGAGCTGTGTTACTCAAGATTTACTACTTACAGGAGACCTTTTCAGAAATCAAGCATCTATATTTATGTCAGTGCCTTTGACTATCAGAGATGTTTTCAGGGAAACCTTAAAATTCAGACTCATTCATGTATTGATATTTCAAAACTCCTCCTTCTTTACAAGTTGTACTGCAAAACGTTGTTTTGAGATCTTTTGAACTATTGGTTAAATATATTCTAAGCCTTTTGATGACTAAATTTCCTTTAACCTGTCCCTAAGTCCTTGTGTTACCTTCAGATTATTGAGTCCCTATTAGCTCAGCTCTACTTAAATTTCTAGAGAACCTCAAGCATGCAGTCATGGAAAATACTATTAAAACAAAATAAATTGAGTAACTAATAGGTAGCCATTAGGTAACTAATAGGTAGCTAATAGGTAACTAATAGGTAGCTCTAGGAAAAATAATTAATCTTTGCCATAAAGTATATAATTAATACAAATTATCTATTTTTATTGACACCTGTCTGATTTATGACATTCTTTCCAAAACTTATATATCTACCTCAAATCATTCCCTAAATAGAGGCCTTTATCAATATATTCAAATGGGTTAGTACCCACAGAGATACAGCAGAATATTTTCAAAACCATGAATTCATTAACATTTATAAATTCAAATGATGCTGTTTGTAGCAAAAGAAAAAAGCACAAAGTAACTTGAAATTTAAAATATGATTTCTTGGGCAGGTGTTGTGATACAGCAAGTTAAGCTGCCTGGTGGGAAGCCCGCATCCTTTCTAAGAGTGCTGGTTTGAGTCCTTGTTGCTCCATTATTGATCCAGCTTCCTGTTATGAATCTGGGAAGGCAGTGGAGGATGGCCCAAGTACCTGGGCCCCTGCCATACAAGAGGGAGACCTGGATGGGGTTCCTGGCTCCAGCTTTGGCCTGTCTCAGCCCTGATGGTTGTGGGCATTTGGAAGGTGAACCAGTAGTTGGATGATCTTTTTTTTTTTTTCTCACTGTCTCTCCTTCTCTTTCTGTCACTCTGCCTTTCAAGCAGATAAAAATAAAGACATTTGAATTTTTTTTTCTTTAAAATATATCACTCTTGTCTTTGTTTACTCTCTGGACAGAAGTTTAGAGATATTTTAGTTAATAAAAACTTAACAGCTTACTGTATCCTTACAAAAGAGTAAACTTCATTAAATTCAAGCTGTGCAAACTTTGGGACAGCCTTGTGGCATAGTGGGTAAAGCCAGTGCCTGCAATGCTGGCATCCCATATGTGTACCAGTTTGAGACCTAGCTGCTCCACTTAAGATCCAGCTCCCTGCTAATGCATCTGGGAAAGCAGCAAAAAATGGCCAAATTACTTGGGTCCCTGCCACCCACATGGGAGGTCCAGATGAAGCTACTGGCTCCTGACTTTGGCTTGGTCCAGCACTAGCTGCTGCAGCTGTCTGGGGAACGGGCCAACAGATAGAAGATTTCTCTCTCTCTTTCTCTCCCTCCCCCAACTCTGATTTTCAAAATAAATACATAGGGGCGGCGCTGTGGCATACCAGATGAAGCCGCTGTCTGTGGAGCCAGCATCCCATATGGGTGCTGGTTTGAGTCCCAGCTGCTCCACTTCTGATCCAGCTCTCTGCTGTGGCCTGGGAAAGCAGTAGAAGATGGTCCAAGTCCTTGGGCCCCTGCACCCTCATGGGAGACCCAGAAGAAGCTCCTGGCTCCTGGCTTCGGATCAGCTCAGTTCTGGCCATGGCAGCCATCTGGGGTATGAACCAGAAGATGGAAGATCTCTCCCTCTCTCTCTCTCTCTCTCTGCCTCTCCTTCTCTCTCTGTATAACTCTGACTTTCAAATAAATAAATAAATAAATAAATCTTAAAGACAATTTTTTGAAAAAAATTGTTTATAGAACATTTATAGAATAAAAAATTTAAGAGCTGTATTACTGCCCTAAACACTTACTTGCCCGGTTCCTTAGAAAAAAATCTTCCTGAAAGGGCTCAGATTCTGATCTCTGTTCAAGGATGTTTGGGCAAATTTATGTTTATTATCACTGGAGTGTCTTTATAAGTAGATGTTTACAGGTAGACTGAACCTAAGAATTCATCTTAACTTCTAAATCCATCGTATTAGAACATGTAGTTAACCTAATGGTGTTCTACTTCCAGAATTTATTTTCTCACTAACTACTTTGTCTGAAGCCTTCATTTTTCAGCGAACACAAGAACAGCACTTGTCACACAAAGGAGCTGATATAATTAAACCAGATGATGGGGCCCAGCAGTAAAATCAGCCATTCATGAAAGCTGGTCACCAGAGGCCACTTCAAACAATGCATATTTCAGAGTCATTGAAGATAATCCCTCTTTCTACTGATTTTGTTTCTACGAAGTCTTAAGCACATATGTATCACAAAAAGGAGGTTTATTAAAACCTGATGTGATATTAGAGATTGTAATGCAACTGGGTTGGGCTGATTTTATTTTTCTGAGTCTTCAATGAGAAAAGCAATTTTCAATGATATAAGTAAGCTTACTAAAAGCATATGTATAGAGTGATAGATGCTGCTTACCAATGAAAAAAAAGCAAAAAATAAAGAATGCTCCTGTGTTATCTGGATTTTGTTTGTCTATAAAATTTGTATATGAAAATAAGGGGACACTCAAAAACAGTTTTCACTGATTCACAAAGTACAATAACTATTTTGTAACTGAGTACTGAGTAACTGGAGTTATTTAGGAAATTCTTTACAAAGTTGTGAATCTCAAGTATATCATTCTCTTGGCTCATTATGGTGACGTATTAAGATTTTGTGTCATGTAGCAGTATTTCACAACTTCAAAATATTCGTTGTCATAATTAGTGGACATGGATTCTTAGAGCTGCTAAGTCTGGCAAAGTTTACTAAAGTCTTTAAAGTTTACCAAAACTAAAAGTCCTGTGGAGCTCTGGATGCTTTGGTTTTTATGAATCTTTTTTCTGTTTCTCTATTGCATGAAGTTGTACTCTTGGATGATAACACAGAGGATTGAATTTGATGCTTCTGGTCCTCCACTTCAGGATCTCCTTCATACAGCTTATGTAGCCTTGAGACACACACCAATGGAAATGTGTAAATGATCACAAATGGTTTGCAAAATCAGTAAAAAGCAACATGCTGGCATGCAGGCAATCTGCTTTCCCCAGTGAAACACCAATGCATGGCCCAGATCACATATAAGAAAGGAGATTAGCAACCTTCACTGTCCAGAGTTACAGTGAAGGAGATGGTCTAGAAACACCTTAATGGAATGGATCTTTCAATTCATCTGCCTCTAACTTTAAGGAATGAAAGGTCTCTGGAGTATCAGTTCAAAATTTCTGTCTAGGGAACATGAAACTTACTAGGCCACATATTTAGTTTTGGGCAACGTTTAAGGTTTTACCAGACAAAATCTACTTTCCTCTCTCTTCTAATTGTTAAATTAGGTCCTATTCTTACGAACCTCACAAAATAATTCTATACTCTTTTATATGATGAATGGCTCCAATATTTCAAGACTATTTCCATCAGACTCCAAAATTATCTCCTCTTACAAAACATACTTATGTGGTAATTTAGTAGTAAATTATGGAAGAGAGTTGGAAGGGATTATTTTGAATCCAGCCTTTGGTTGGTTAAGTATTGGATCAACAGATCCTAAAAAGTATTGGATCAACAGATCCAAAACAGGGAGGTAGCATATATATTGCCCATTTAGTTCAAAGGGATTTTGACTATCAGACTGCTGTAAACCAGTGGTTTCCAAATTCACTAAAAAAATACCTTATGTATAACTATTTCCTCTTTGGACTAAATCTAACTCAGAAAACTTCTGAAACCTACAAAATTAAATTGCTAAAGAGCTTTATGGCAGAGTTAACCTAGACAAGAAGGATGGATATCTATACTGAAGTCATAACCCAAGTACTGGAAATTTTTCTCCCATTCCTTGGCAATTTAGTCATTGATTCCTCTCCAGCAATTAGATTTTGAGGAATTTTTCTTCCAAGAAGAAATATCTTCTTTACCACATTTGGCTTCCAGGATGCTGGATATTTTAAAGGAGCTACACAATAAAAGAATTTCCATTCTACTGTTAAACAAGTGCCCCAGGTTCAAGTAGTTAATTCTTTAAGCTGAGCAAGTGTTCATCAGCACCATCTAGAGGTCTTGTTAATTACCCTCGAGTTGCTAGTTTAGAGGTGATCCCCAAGAATTTGCCTAACAAGTTCCTGGGTGATGCTGAAGCTAATTGAAATTGTACATCGTAGAACCCTAACTCCCTAACAGTACAACAGGAACAGTGAAGGACCACAGCAGGTTCCCCAAGTCTTTTTTAAAAATTTTTAACAGCAGAGTGGACAGTGAGAGAGAGAGAGAGACAGAGAGAAAGGTCTTCCTTTGCCGTTGGTTCACCCTCCAATGACCACTGCGGCCGGCGCACTGCGTTGATCCCATGGAAGGAGCCAGGTGCTTCTCCTGGTCTCCCATGGGGTGCAGAGCCCAGGGACTTGGGCCATCTTCCGCTGCACTCCCGGGCCACAGCAGAGAGCTGTCCTGGAAGAGGGGCAACTGGGACAGAATCCGGTGCCCTGACCGGGACTAGAACCTGGTGTGCCAGTGCCGCAGGTGGAGGATTAGCCAATTGAGCCACAGTGCCGGCCTCCCCAAGTCTTTTCCATCGTGGTTGATTTCCCAGATTTTTGCAGTGACCCAAGCAGCTGAACATTCACATTCCAATTAATTCATAACTGACAGCAATAATTTGGAATACCATGTTTTTCAAAGTTGCTGAGAAGACAAACATTCCAACACTTCAAGTATCTAGAAGTTTCCATTGGAGAGCCTTCAAATTTGCTTAGAAAATGTCCCAAAGTGTTCTTTTGAGTAGATTTCAAATGACCATCTAATAATAGCCCTTTCTATGTATTGTCTTCCAATGTCTGAAGGAACAAGTTTCCTCAAGTCCCTGACATACATGAAGCAACGGGATCTGGCAGTGGCCCAGAGCAGTTGAAACTTGTCACGTCATTAACCAATTGCTATGCACAAAGAGAGGTTTACTACCACTAAATATTAGTATCTATTCATAGATAAATTATCACCAGAGATTAAGGAGGCAGAGCCAGTTACTTCATTTTTGCTTTAATGATACTCCTCAGTTTTCCAATTCTGTTTAACTACCTCTGTCGATTGCCTCCTCTGGACCCATCACCCCATCGATCACCTCCTCTTTGAGACATTCACAGGTAAACAGAGTTGTGGTAATAAACAAACTCTGAATCAATTAATCAACATGGTCCAAAAAACACATCCACCCACTGTGCTGTGCAAGACCCCATGAAGTGCCACCTGAAACCCTGAGCTGATTTCCTTCCCACACTGTGACAGAGTGCAGAAAAAGATGAAGGCACACAAAGCAACCTGAAAAAGTGGGACAGAAGTATTCAGGACTAGATTCGGTGGGCTGAGACACAGTCAAGTCAACTCTGCCATCTTCCAAGCTCTTTTGTGTCCTTGATCCTTGTAGTGTTACCTAGGGCAAAGCCAGTATTGCCTAAGTTTCTACTCTAAGTTAAGTTTCTACCCTAATACATTATTTCTCTTTGATGGGTTAAGGGCAAATATTCCCCTCAAGTCAACTGTTTTAAATTGGAAGGTCCAAAATGCCTGCCAATATGAACTCAGGTAGACTTCAGGATTCCTTAAAATCTCGTTTATATGCTAAAGTCACACCTATTGGCACCATGACAATTGACAATCATAAGGGCACCAGTGAGAGAAACCACAGAGACAAAAAGAAGGTGGATCTCTATTCCAAGAATTACACAGCCCCTTCCCAGAAAATCCATGACTATTACTCCCACTTATTAGCATATTCCTCCCCCTTATTCCTGTTGCCTTGTATCAATGAGTCCTCTGCTCCAAGTCTGTTGAGAAACTAAACTGCAAGTAGACCAGTGGATGGAAGATCTTTTTCTCTGTGTCTCCCTCTCTCTCTATTACTCTTCCTTTCAAATAAATAAAATAAATATTAAAAATAAACAGGCAATGTCATAAAAAAGAAATAACAGTCCTTGCTAACATCCATGGAACACATATCATGTACTAAGCTTTACATATTCACTAGTTCACTTTATCCTAGCCACATAAAGGAACATTACTCGTTTATTTTTGAAATAAAGAAACAATCAAGAAAGTTATAGGATTGATCCAAAATTACATAGTGGGACCAGCATTGTGGTGCATCAGGTTAAGCCTCCACCTGCAATGCCAGTATCCCATATGGGTGTCAGCTTGAGTCCTGGCTGCTCTATTTCCAATCCAACTCCCAGTCAATGTGCCTGGGAAAGCAGTGGAGGATGGTCCAAGTGCTTGGGCCCTTGTATCCATGTGGGAGACCTGATGAAGCTCCTGCCTCCTGGCTTTGGTCTGGCCCAGCCCAGTCCCAGTCATTGTGGCCATTTAGTGGGGTGAACCAGGTGATGCAAGTTCTGTGTTTATTTCCCTCTCTCTTTAACTCTTTCAAATAAATAAAGTAATTCATCTTTAAATACAAAAAAACCAAAACATCCAACCTTTAATTGCATTAAAACATTACACAGCCAGGGACACAACCAGGACAACCCCACAATGATCAGTCTTAGCTTCTCACTGTTCTGTTTTCATATTTTCTCTTGAAGTGTGCACTCGCTTTAAGAGATCTTGCATGCCTAACAAATATCAGACTGGTAAAATTAATTAAAATAATTAAAATTAATGGGGAGAAGTATGGGGACAAAAAGGAGCTTCTAGTGTTTCTGGTGTCTCCCCAAGAGAAGAAAACAGGGCATCTGTATTGCAGCCACACACTGCGTACAGACCCCTTCCATCTTACAAACAGAAGGGAAACCCTAGAGCTCCATAAAACAAAGCGGCGTTGCTGGGTGAGAGTGGACTGGTGTGATTAAACATGAATATTCAAGACCATGAGTCACAACTCCATGAATTCGAGGGTCTCCTCTATTTGTATTTAGCATTGTGGAGTCGAGAGACATCTTGCAATGATTAATTAATCCTTGGTGCCAAGGCAGAAGGTGAAATAATTTGTGCATAGTCACGCTGTCGGTCATTCTCAGGCTCTGGGTTAGTCCTGGAACGCTTCAAGTTTTCCAGAGACAGAAAGCAGACGAACTTGACTTTCCCTTTTGTGTCTGTGATCTGAAAGATTCACCCAACACCTCCCCCCCGCCATTGCATCTCTGCAATTTTCTGAAAGAAAGGCAGGTGGCTGCCAGCTGTCCTAACCCACACCCTAATGAGATCATCCTCAATATCGCCAGTCCATGAAAATTCCATCCTCTGAGATCCCCTTCCACCCGCCTGCCCCCAGCAGGAGTTGTTCTTCCAGCCCAGGGAGGCACACCCATGGGAGTACCTCCTGGAATCCCCGCTTCCTGGCTTGCTGGGTGAGGAGGTACAATCTGCTTAATACATTGCACTTGACTGCTTGTGGCTGTTTCTCCACCATCTCCTCTCATGCAATTTGACTCGGGCTATTCACAGTAATACCTCAATTATCTATCACAGTAGGGGGAAGGAAGGTCTCCAGATATGTGCATTTCCTTGATACCTTCATTTAACTCTTTAAAGGCTCAAACATAAAACAAGCAAAACACAGGAACTGTTTGTACCACGGACCTCCTAAAGCTCACCGACTGATGACAAAAAAGGGTGATTCCCCACTTCATTACATGGAGGATACAGACTGAGGGTCAGTATACTCTGCTCCAGGCTTTGACTCTCCCCACATCTCCCCTCTGCAGAACTTGCGGCGGCAGCAGCCTCTGGGTGAGAAGCTGGCACTCTTAACTCTCATGGCATTGCAATGGCAGGAGCAGACTGCTGAGAAGCTCAGAATGCCGCTCAAACATCTGCTCGGACAGTCACGCGGCACATTTGCTTACCTGCCGTTGGCCAAAGCAAGCCATGCGGTTGAGTCTAGCCTGAGTGGAGATAAATTCTGCTCCCCTGGGGAGGGAGGTTGCATGGCAACCCTCACTGGAGATTGTGATACAATATGCCACACACTTTCAAAAATTACTGGCATATTCCCTGGTCTTCAAGGAACACCATGGAGGATGTCATTGCTTTGTGATTCTGGGTTACCTCTGTTAACATCAGTATTGCCCTTGGCTCTAATTCAGCTTTCCCTAGGGGACTCTGGGATGTGGCAAGGTGTTTGCCTAATGCGTAAAAGGCACCAGATCAATAATAGTGCTGCTTTTCACCTTTTATTGCTCTATTCTAGTTAGGATTGATGTATTTAACTCTCATTCCCCACCTTCTCCCTTCTAATATGCTGAGAGATACCAGATAGCTTCTTGGCTCCATATTTAAAATAAGTAAAGACATGGGGGCCGGCGCCGCGGGTCACTAGGCTAATCCTCTGCCTGCGGCACCGGCATACCAGGTTCTAGTCCTGGTCGGGGTGCTGGATTCTGTCCCGGTTGCTCCTCTTCCAGGCCATCTCTCTGCTGTGGCCAGGGAGTGCAGTGGAGGATGGCCCAAGTGCTTGGGCCCTGCACACCCATGGGAGACCAGGAGAAGCACCTGGCTCCTGCCTTCGGATCAGCGCGATGCACCAGCCGCAGAGCGCTGGCCACAGAGGCCATTGGAGGGTGAACCAACGGCAAAGGAAGACCTTTCTCTCTGTCTCTCTCACTGTCCACTCTGCCTGTCAAAAAAAAAAAAGACATGGGGGTCTCTCTCAAGGTGAACTGTTAGTAGGTTTAGACTATGGATACTGTGACAAATGTCTCCGTATGGGTCTTTCAGAGACTTATAACTTGCTTTCTTTTTTCGACTGTGCTTGCTGGCTGACTGGTTGAGGGTGTTAGAGAAATGAAGCAATAGAAGATCGGGTTTTGGATTAAGCTCCAGGTGAACTCTCCTGCTGTGTCCATGATTAATAGGATATTTTTTTTTCTCAATATCTCACTAGACATAAACTTTATCTCACATTATTTATCTCACAATTTCTGTTCAATTTCATTTATTCTGATGAACGTAGGCATTTAAACTGAAAAACCCTTTGCTGAGCACTTGGTAAGGCTCATCACGGGGCACTACTGGAGGTGATGGGTGAAGGAGCAAAGAGCCCTGCCTTTGAGTTGACAGCTACATAGAAGAGTAAGCAGCCTACTGTTCTGGAACGTGCTGGAAATGGCCCTTACTCTAAAGGCAGACTGGACACTCTAAATGCAGAATGAACCCTGAAAGACCTCAAGGTTCTCTAAATGTGCACGGTATTCACTTATTCACTTGGGTTGACATTACCCTGAACGCCATGGAGGAGCCTGATGTCCATCATTTTCCATCGAAAACAAACCCCAAAGAGCCACACTTACCAGTCAAGGTAGAGGAAAGCCAACAATTTCCAACTTGAATAGTAGACAACTATTTCCTAGCTCGTGGTTTTGTCTAATATATATTTAACTATCTTCTGAAAGCCTGACCTTGCATTGATAATCACTGAATGGCAAACTAGATTTTTCAACTACTGACTGGTTTCTTATATCACATTCTAGTGGAAGATGGGGTTGCTCTTGCATTGATAAAATAACTCCTTCTAGTTCACAGGGCATCAGAGTTCAGGAAAGACACTGGCACAAATCATCAGATTTGCTCTTCACAACAATTTATGTGGGGAGGAAGAGCAGGCATTATTATTCCTTCGCCACTTGACTCCACCCCCACTGCATAGGAGGTTGAGAAGCTTACACTGAAACCCACACTCAGGTCTTGTGACTGAGGCTGCTGCCTGGTTCACATAAGAAATGAGCTCTTTTCCATCTCACTGTGTTATTTTGTTGATTATTACCAACTCAATCATCCATGGACAAAGATATTAAAAATAAACTAAGTTAATCACAGACAAGCAAGAAAAAAATATAGTTCCATTTCAAGGAAATAGAATATTAGTTTTACATGTATTTGCTTTTTCTGCACCAATAAGTGAATATATAAAAGGGTCATCATTTCCCTAGTAACGGGTACAGAGTGAGTTGAAGTGTCAATGCTGTCTCCTAATCATTTGAGCAACACTATTATGTTGACCAAGGTATCTTTATCAGAATCTTATACTTGAAGATGCACGTTGGGGCCGGCGCCGTGGCTTACTTGGTTAATCTTCCACCTGCAGCGCCGGCATCTCATATGGGTGACAAGTTCTAGTCCCGATTACTCCTCTTCCAATCCAGCTCTCTGCTGTGGCCCAAGAAAGGCAGTGGAGGATGGCCCGAGAGCTTGGGCCCCTGCACCCACATGGGAGCCCAGGAAGAAGCACCTGGCTCCTGGCTTCCGATCGGCACAGTGCTGGCCGTAGTGGCCATTTGGGGAGTGAACCAGAGGAGGGAAGACCTTTCTCTCTGTCTCTCTGTCTCTCTTACTGTCTGTAGCTCTACCTGTCAAATAAATAAATAAAAACCTAAAAAAAAAAGATGCACGTTGAAAGTAGATCTTTGGTAAAAATATGTCTATGAAATAGTTCAGATTAAATAAATTAATGAGTAATAGAGGAAAGTCTTGACATTACAAACATAGATTAAGAATCCAGATGGATTACAGTGCTGAAAATGCACTTGTACATTTCATAAACTCCAAATTTTAAATAGGGAAGAGGAAAGGAAGATGAAGTTAGCACCTTCTCCGTGCACAGTGGCTCACAAATGGATTCTCTAGGTAGGACTCATGTAGGAGAGGACAGCAGGAATTGTCCATTATTCTTCGAAATTCACCTTGCTGGAAGCTGTTTGCTTGACCATGGAGATACACACAAAGGTCAAAAAAGCATTCCAGACAGCAATTATAAGGCAAAATTTTCTTTATTTTGTTTGATATTGACATCTAATTTCTGCCAAATCCTGAGCTCCTCTCATTTCTGGTATCATTTGTTGAAAAGAACATGTCTTTTTATGTTTGAGTGATATAAATAGTCATAAATTCTCTGATTTGCACCTTAATTACCCACCTCACCAGGCACTACCATCTTCATTTATAACAAGATCCCAATTTTCTTTGTGATGGCAATGTGCCCAGCTTTAAGCAACATTTCTCAGATTCTCTATCCCACATGACGGAATTCTTTCCAATAAAATAAAGTGAAAGGGTTGTGCAGGATTTCTGGGATGGTTTTATGAAAGAGCGTGGGTGGCCTTGTGTCATCTCTCATGGCTGGAGCCTGTGCAGCCATCTTGGGCCATGAGATGCTCTCACAGTATGCATAAAGGTGAAGCAGAGAGAGGAGAGAAGCGTGGGTTCTTGGCCACTGGCATCTCAGCCCTGACTGTCTGACTCTGGATTTCCTGTACTTGAGAGAGCAAAACCTTCTGTCAATAAGGCACTATTTTGGTGTCTGCTATGTGTAGTCAGATTCTCAATTACATCTCCTAACGAAAAGTATTTTTTTCTCATTCTACAACCATCCTGTATTTAAAATGCTAGGAAAACACAGTCTTTTAAATCAAACCAGAAGAGCTTGGTTTATATTTGGCATAGGACAAACAACAACCTGTGGTTAATGAGGGATTTGAAGAAATACAGAAGTATACAAATAAATGTGTAACTGCAACTCTGGTAAGTGCTGTGAGATCCATAGGGGCACAGAGGAACACGAAATTCTCTGCAGGCACTAAGCCCCAGACTATATTTAACTAATATTTAAGGCAGTTTAAGTCTTCTGGGTCAATTAAAGAATGTTAGGAATTTCTCATTAGCCATGGAAATGAAAAGCAGAAATGGATTCCTCTTCTTGTATATTTCCCAGGATTCAAGTGGATTTCATTATGGTACGAATTGTTCTTTAGCCCCTTTTAACAACATCAACAAAGCCTGGAGCCTATATTGTAGGCAATACGCCAGGACCCTACCTGAGTTTTCTTCAAAGAGGTCAAATGGTAACCCCTACATAATGGATTTTCTTATTTCATCTCCAAAAGAGGAATTTCAATATTTTCATAAAATATTGCTAAAGATAGTCTTTTTTTAAAAAACTAACAGTGGAATTTTAATGTTGGGTACAAAGATGATACAAAAATAAGCAAAAACAAGTCCTCAACTATTCTTAAAAAAAAAAAACTTTAATGATCTTTCTTCATCTGTTGACATTTTCCTTTTCTCATTCCTGAAAATATGACTTGCTTTAGTTTTCAATAAAAATTCAGCCTTTACTTGGACAGGAAGGATTTTTAAAACATTCAAACTCTTTAAACTCAAGATTTCTATGCTTTACAGTTATTTTCGAAATGATTTGTTTCATATATATGCCTCAGTTATACTTCAAATTGGGATTTTACAAACTCGAATTAGTGTGTAACAAAAACTGTTACTTGTAATGATTCCTTAGCAATTATTTTTTTTATTGCTTTCGTTGCAACTCAAATGCAAACCCACCATTTTATGGCAAGCTGAGTCCATAGCAATTATTAAAGTTGCCGTTGACACACTAACCAAGTTTAGAAGGAGCGACATGGACATATAAGCTAAAACACCTTAATCAGTTTGACTTACATTTAACTACCATGAAATAAAATTATTTGGTAAATTTGATTGGACTATGATTTCCAAACTGTTTCCTGTCATGGCACACAAAGAAATCAGTGATGCTGATTATATACAGCACAATGGGGTAAGCAGATGGGACTGCTCATGACCTTGGGAGACTCTGGCCATCCTAGGCCTGTCTAGCTTGAGGCAGAGGAGGTCAGCACCTTGACACACCTGTAATCAACAGTTCAGTTTGACACACTTACTTGTAATCTATTTGCTAACACAGTGATTACAAGGACACTTTGATCTACAAAGTGGGCTATGAAGATTTCTGCATGATGTGACTATAATATAGTATTTACAAACACTGTATAAAGATATTAGAAATTACAGATTAAGAAAAGTCAAGGGCTTGATTTCTTTACAGGGAGTCCTGAAGAGGTCCATGGAAAATACACATTATGTTTTTTAAGTGCCTTCTTATTTATAGGTATATATTGTATACAATGATGGTTTTTACACTACTACTACTAATAATAAACCAGAAATAGTCTGATTTAAATAGTAAAAAGAATCATTTGGATGATGACTTAAATCTCTGTCTCATAGAACCACAGATTCAGAAGTTTTGATCAAGAGTGGATTTTAGGAATCACCTTGTTCAACTCATATAAAATTGAGGAAGGTGAAGCCTCAACCAGTTGACAGTATCATTTGTATTAAACTTTCACTGCAAAATATTTTACAGACTTGAGCTAATATGAACTTTCCAGGAACCCTCACTTTTCAGGGTTTAAACCATGTTCAGAGAGTCGAAATGAGTGACCTCAAATAACTGTCTCTTTTTTTTATTTTATTTTTTTTACTTGTTATGAATTTTTTAACTTTTATTTAATGAATATAAATTTCCAAAGTACAGCTTATGGATTACAATGGCTTCCCCCCCCCCCATAACTTCCCTCCCACCTGCAACCCTCTCCTTTCCCGCTCCCTCTCCCCTTCCATTCACATCAAGATTCATTTTCAATTCTTTTCATATACAGAAGATCAGTTTTGCATATATTAAGTAAAGATTTCAACAGTTTGCACACACATAGAAACACAAAGTGAAAAATACTGTTTGAGTACTAGTTATAGCATTAAATCACCATGTACAGCACATTAAGGACAGAGACCCTACATGAGGAGTAAGTGCACAGTGACTCCTGTTGTTAACTTAACAAATTGACACTCTTGTTTATGGCATCAGTAATCACCCTAGGCTCTTGTCATGAGTTGCCAAGGCTATGGAAGAAGTGGAGGAGGAAGCCCACATCTTGTACTTTTCTCCTATTGGGGAGAAAGTTCTCTCACGATCACACGGGGGACACAGACAACACTGGAGGCAAAGAAGTGCACTTTAGTTACACGAAAGTTTCCACTGCAGCCAGTTGTGTCTCCAGGTAAGGAAGGAAGAAGGTTGTAGCTCAAGCTGTGGGTCCCTGCCACTGACATGGGAGACTCAGATTGAATTCTGGGCTCTTGGCTCTTGTTTGGCCCTGCCCTAGCTGTTATGGGCATTTGGGGAGTCAACCAGCAGGTGGAAGACATCAGTAAAATTAGACAATTCCTCACATTGCTCCAGCAATGCCTGCAGGCCTATCCGGCATCATGCTTATCAGAAGAAATGTCACCTTGCCCTTACCTAGGTGAAGAGTAGCTGAGGTGAGATCTGGCATCACAAGTGTGTGTGTGTGGGGGGGGAGGGGGCACTTAAAATTAATTTGCTTTACTATAATTTTTCTGGATAATATGGGTGTCATCTACTAACATTTAATTGAATTTTGTAGAAATTAATATATAGATCTTGAGACGTTGTCCTTTCTTCTACCTGCCCCTATCTCCCCTCTCCTAGTCCATTATTCTCCCTTTTCCAAAGACTTACATAGCTTTTTGTTTCTTCTTGTCCTGATTTCTGAATTCCTCTTTTCATGAATCCTTTAGCAGCAGAACCATACAGAAAAGGCTACAACCTTTTCAGACTAGAGATTCTGATTGAAAATACGGATTTTTTATTCCAAGATAATCTGGGTTAGTTTAGAGTGATTCTAACTGAGGTATTAGTAAGCCCCTACTGATCTCATGTATGAGATGTCTGCCATCACTTACAACAATGACAAGTCTTGGGAAAGGTACAAAGAGTTCATTTGCTTTGGAAACATATCATTCATCTTTCATTTATGGACTTTAGTTGGTAAAAGGAAAAAGCAGGTAGATATGCAGTGCAAATCTATGTCCTGTGCAGCTCTGAAATGACATTCTATAGCAAGAATCTACAGTCTGAAGCACGGTCAGCAGTGCACATGGCAGGACACACCAATGCCAACACAGAAACTGCTTGTGCCTTGGTCCTGACAGGGAGACAGCTCCTCGCAAAGGAGTGGGGCCAACTCTAGAAGAAAAGGGATGGATCCAGAAAGAAATCCTGCCCCTGAGTTTCTGCCTCCCCACTGAGATTTTTGAGACATCAACATCAACTGTGAATCATAATTCCTCATTTCTAAAATGTCATCCAGGGTGGTTATAAGTGACCAAAGCTCAAAGTTAATGAAGCACTTGATATGTGTGATGATGCCTTATATTAGGCACTGTAGTATTTGCGTCTCCGCTTTCAGAGAATAATGCCTGTCATTGTGCTAGGAGGGAAAATGACTTAGGGTGTTATTTGTACCATTATCTTGTCTGGTGGCACAACCATCATCCTGTGGTCAGAGAGGAATCTGGAGGCCATATGTGTATGCCTTCCCTCTCCCCACTTATGCCAGCACTTTCCCCAGTTGTCAGAAACGAGCAACCACCTGTCCTGCTGATTTTTTTTAACACCAAATGTTTCTGAATTTTGTTCCCTTTCCTCTGTTCCTTCCTTCACTACAGTAGCTCATACCTTCCTCATCTCTTTTCCAGATAATCGTAACAACTTCCAGTGGTCTTTCTGCCTGCTGTCTGCTTCCCTGTCAATTCATCTTAGAGGTATCCAGGCATTTTCACTTAGATGCTAGCCTCACTATGTCTTTTTCCTGTTCAAAGCTCAGTACCTTTCAATCATAGCCATAGTATTAAGACACCCTCTAGGTTCAAGAAACTGCTGACACCGGCCCAACCAACTCCAGTCTTCCAAAATGGTTGATTCCTTCTTATTATCTAAGAAATTTCAGACCTCATTGATCCCTTCCTAGATGTCACCCTACTCATACTCCCCCTTCCCCAGAAAGTCTGTGTTTCTCCCCGGGACTCTAGGGATTTGCCATGCATACCTCTACTTTGAACCATCATTTTCCCTCTAGAACCTACCTGGATTCTGGTGTACTATAGGGGACTAATAAATGATTTTTTAATAAAAGAATGGTTGTAAAAATGGGATTGTACCAACTCTTATGGGTATTTCTTCAGCCCAAATGTAAAGTACTTAAATATTGAAGTAGCTGTCCTTTGCTATTTTCAGTTATATCTAAATATCTGCAGAGGAAAAGATCTTTCCTTATTTGCTTATCATAGTATGAGGATAGTTGAAAAAGTTCACGGAATGTGGAATTAGAAGATAAGTTAATTGTGGTACAAAACATTTCTGTAATCCATGCATAGTCTCTTCATCATACACATTTTTTATGAATCTTGAAGACCTTTTGAATGAGAAAAATTAGAAGATCTAAATAAATAACCCCTTTTTAAAAAAAGTTATTATTTATTTATTTGAAAGAGTTATAGAGAGGGAAACACACACACACACACACACACACACACACACACACTGACAGAGAGAGAGAGAGAGATCTTCCATCCATCACTCCCCAAATGGCCACAATGGCCAAGGTTGGGCCAGCTTGGAGCCAGGAATCAGGAGCTTCTTCCAGGTCTCCCATATGGATTCAGGCACCCAAGCACTTGAGCCATCCTCTGATGCTTTCCCAGGTGCATCAGCAGGGAGCTGGATGGGAAGTGGAGCAACTAGTGTATAAACCAGAGCTCCTATGGGATACCGGCAGCTTTATCCACAATGCCAGATTATGCCAGATTATGCCAGCCCCATAAATGCCCTTTTCAAATAACATGGAATTTTTCATCTTGCATAATCTTTCATTTTTCATCTAGCCTCATTTCCTCAAAAAGAAAAGAAAATGGTATGGAATTGAACTTCATTTCCAATTAGTCTGGAAGCCATTTCTTGGCTTTTAATTTCTGCTTTCCAAACACAAAATCTCATGTATTTCTAATTGGAAGCAAGCTGGATGACAGAGGTTGGTGTATGAGCAGTGAAGGCGGACTTGCTGGCAGAGGCACCCCTACTGTGCCTTTTAAAGATAGCTCTGGACTTCTCGCAGGTGTCCGGCTTCAGGGCCCAATCCTGGCTTACCTCACTTTGCTTTGAAAATACATTCAAGCTTGCACACAGAAACAGACTATCATAGAGGAAAATTTGGGCATGACAGGATTTTCTGCTTCCTGTCATTGTCTCAGCTATGCTCAGTTCTTTGTTTCCAAACTCCTCTCTGTAGAAACCATTACAAAGTTCCCCTCCCTCACCTTCCAGACAGGTGCTTTCCGGACTCAAGCTCCTGACCTACGGACTCCTGATGCTGACATCTGCAGGAAGGGGCTCTGGTCCCTGTGCACGAGCACACTTAATCTAGAAGTCTCACACCAAGCTGACAGCCACAGCCTGGGGACTAGCAGCCATAGCTGCTGAGAGGTTTTGCTTCGGTGGCATGGTAGAGGAGAAGCACTTGACTGCACAAAGAGCTCAATCAATGGCTCAAGGAAGGAAAAAGGAAAATAAACACAAAATCAATCAACAAGCAAAACCAAAAGCAGGTTGAGTAGTTTTTTCTTTAAAAGACATTTTTCAGGTTGTTTCAGTTTCAGATGCTCAACTTAAAAACCTTGAAAACACACAGCCTCTAAGAAATTTGAAAATCAGTCAAAGACATGTGAAGTTGAAAGTCAAAGTCGTTGTCGCCTTATTTTGTACAAAGCACTATGTATCACTGACTCTCATTTTAAATGACCTCAGCCTTCGGGTCCCCTGACTTGCTAGCAGGACATGAGGTGCTTCTGCAGACTGCTTTGTCCTTTGTGGTCCAAAGGGGAAGCATTTGAGCCTTAATATCCAGGAATAGCTTCAGCATGAAAGGGAATCTTCTTGAATAATTCATATTCTTGAGGTACCCCTAAGATGCCCACAGCCATACAGAGAGTAGAGCTAAGAATTTAGTATCCAACTAATATGAAATAGATTCTCGGAGATCAGAAGTTGTATCATGAAAATCTTTTAACAGAATTATGCATATTTAATGATCATTTCTGGCAATAGCAATCCATTTGGTAGGGCAATGGGTTGAGGTTATTAAGAAGAGATGCATGAAATTATTAAGTGGTGAATACCTGGTAGAAGAGAAGAAGCTTTCGTCTAGGGTATTTCGTCTAGCCATTCATTCAACAAACCTCCAAGGAGCCCTACTGTGTACCAGACACTTTCAGAGATGCCTAGAAATCCAGGGATTTGTACCTGGTTTACTAGCTAATCGCCTTCCACCTGCCGAGAGAAAGAGAGACGATGCCCAGAAAGATCTAGCTCAAGCGGCTTGCTCTCTCCTGAGGGCACAAATGCTGCCAAAGTTATGCACATGGGAGTCAGAGACTCCATTAATAAAAGCTATATTTACTGAGCACATAGTAAGTGCCAACAAAAGTGCATTAACTCCCCCACAGAATAGAGGGGCTCTTTCCCCCTTTTTTCAGTTGAAGGAACTGAGGTACAGAGAGACTAGTTTTTGCAAGGTCACACAGCTAATAGATGGGGGGCTGTAGGAAGTCTAGTGGCCAAGCCCTTCTACCAGGCACCACCCTGCCTTCTTGGAAGGGTCATGATGCCCAGGATTTCTGTGGTCTCATGGGTCTTGCTAACAGTTATCACTCTATGTTGTGTAAGTCCCGCATGTCGACCCTTAAAAAATGGCAAATGTGGGACAGCATTTGGCACAGTGGTTAATAAGTTGCTTGGGACACCCAAATCCCTATCAGTCTGTCTGGGTCTGAGTTCCAGCTTCATTTCCAATTCTAGCTTCCTGCTAATGCACCTGGGAGGCGCCAGATGATGGCTCAAGTACTTGGGCCCCTGCCGCCCATCTTGGGGATGATTCAGATGGAGCTCTGGGCTCTTGGCTTTGGCCTGACCCAGCTCTGGCTATTGAGGACATTTGTGGAGTGAACCAGCTGATAGAAGATTTTTCTCTCTCTACCTGTGTTTCAGTCGAACGGAATGAAAAAAATAAATTTTTTAAAAATGGAAAATACATCTGCCACCTTGTTCTAAGTGACTAGTGACTAGTGACTCAAGATGCCAAGGACTCTTAGAAAAAGGTAAATCTTCCCAGGTGTGCAGGTGGTGGGGCTCCATCTTCAGAAATTTTATGTTTGTAAAATGATTACCGAAAACACATTTTGCCAGAGCCTGGGGAATAGGACAAATAGATTACACTCTGCCATTCTCCCCCAGTGAACTTAGAAGCATGGTGTCCAGCTAATCACAGATATTAATACACACAAATAGCAGGCTGCAAAAAAAGTCCGAATGTCCTCTGATATGTAGTTTTCACCATAGACCATCATTCATTTTTAATTTAAATTGCAAATGATACTCAGGATCCCAGAGTTTATACAAAGTATAAACAAAATGAATTTTGGTAGCGTGCTTAACGGTTCACTTCCATCCTCTTAACACTGTTTAGATAGGAACTCAAGGACCCTTTTCTAAGAACTGTAAGGTGAATCTAAGCACATGTGCAATACAAGGAGCCCTTCTTGACACACACGCAGACAGCTGATCATACCCTTGACCCCAGTGGGTCAGGGTGCTCACCAGCAATACCATAAGCACCCATGACATGATTTGTGCAAAACACCTGGGCATAAAAAATTATTAAAAAATATGTGGAGGGGGCATTTGGCACAGCAGTTATAAGAGGCTGCTGGGTGGGGGGCGGGATGGTGGCTGGCTCTGTTGTGCAGCAGGTTAAGCTGCAGTCTGCAGCACCCACACTCCATATGGGTGCCGGTATGAGACCTGGCTGCTCTGCTTCTGATCCAGCTCCTTGCTCATGTGGCTAAGTCAGCAGTGCAGAATGGCCCAAGTGCTTGGGCTCCTGCACCCACGTGGGAGACCTGGAAGAAGCTCCTGGCTTTGGTCTGGCCCAGTCTTGGCAGTTGTGGCCATTTGGGGAGTGAACCAGTGTATGGAAGATCTCAATTATCTCTCTCTCTCACTCTACCTTTCTGATAAATAAACAAATCTCTTTTTTTTTCTAAAAAAAGAAACACACACACACACATACACACAAAGTGGCTGCTTGGGACACCTGCATCCCATTATCAGAATTACCTGGGTTCAAGTGGCAGCCATGCTCTCAGTTCCAGCTTCTGGCTAATGCACATCCTGGGAGGCAGCCTGGCCCAGTCCTGGCTGTTGCAGGCACCTGGGGTATGAATCAGTTACAGCATCTCTGTCTGTCTGTCTGTCTGTCTATCTCTGCCTTTCAAATAAAATAAATAACTTTTTTTTTTAAAGTGATCAAATTAACTCGAGCAAGATCCCTACATCATCCCCATCAGGAAAGGCCAGGTGCTGGTTGGTGATCACAGGAGGGATTTCATGGTTTCCCCTAGGACAAGGGTGGTTGTGATGTTGCTGGGCAGGCACTCACATTTTCTAGCACCTATTCCATTGGCTCTCTTTAAGTGGAACTCTCATCTTATCCAAGTCAACTCAGGACTTTTCTGTTACTAGATACATAAGGGCATATTTCAGACACTGTAACCCTTGAGGGGTTATTTGCCTTTCCCTACCGAGGAGCTACACCTCATTCTTGTAACTGTTCTTAATCTTGTTTTCACAGAAATATTTTCTCCCCTCCATCGCCCTCGTACTTCTAGGAGTAGTCATACATTCCTCCCCTCCCCTTCAGGACACATTGACCAGAGTTCGCTCCATTTCCATTTCCCCCAACAATAGTGATTGTTTCAAAGCCTGATAAATGACCCAAACCAGATCACTCAAAGCCACTCAACACTCTTATCAGAGGCTTTGTTGTTTGTGTTATGGAGTAAGCCAGTGCTCTGTTGTCTTAAGTCTGTAAGGATGTGAAGCTGGGGCTGCAGCAGCTACATTGTAACCAAGAGGGCCTAGACAGGAATGATTTCACAGCAGGCAAGGAAGTCAAGATATAGAGAGGTGGAAATAGAACAGGTGACTGTAATTAAGCTCCAGTAGTGCCCCAGCTGCAATGTGCCTTAGTCCCTGAAATTATCATTTGCAAGTTCAAACAGTCTCTGGTTATTTAAGGCAATTTTGGCTAACGTTTCTATTTCAACCCAAAGCGTTCTAATTTACACACACACACACACACACACACACACACACACACACACACCATGTCGACTTTTAATTTTGAAAACAATTTGCCTTTGTGACTGAAACAACTCCTATAAAGTCTAACATTATTTCATTTCTAATCAGCACACTCCTATCTGATTTATTTAAAAAGATTTTCACTTAAGAATTATAAATGGTGACTTTTATGTTTAGGGCAAATTTAAAATGCAATTCCTGTTAAATATGTACGACACCAGCTGCATCTGTATAACACATTCATTCATTCATTTCATAGACCTGAGAAATTTGTTATCTTTCCAACCTCTCAAATCGTCTTTGCAAACATCTATCTTGTCTCCTTTCTCTTAAGTTTCAAAAAGTAGTGGAATAAGGGTGTGTACTTAGTTTAGCAGTGAAGATGCCTGCATCTCGCTTCAGAAAGAATGCTGAGTTCAATGTTTTGTTCCAGCTCCTAACTCCAGTTCCTGCTAATGTATGTGCTGGGAGGCTGCAGTGATGCGTCAGGCAGTTGGGTCCCTGTCACCCATCTGGAGACCTGGATTGAATTCCAGCTCTGCTGACTTTGGCCTGGCTCAGCCCTGGATGTTGCAGACATTTGGGGAGTGAATCAGTAGATGGAAATTCTCATCTGTCTCTTTGTCTCTCTGCCTGTCAAATAAATAAATAAACAAATAAATTCAAAAAAATACAAATCAAGTTTGCTCTTTAGAAAAAGAGTAGTGGAATAAAGTCTTACAATTCCTTCCTTTGTCAAGGAAAAGCAGACTATGACATATGGAAAATCAAGCTAATTTCCAATATTGAAGTTGGAATTGGTAACAGAAGAGACAAAAGTAAAATCAGCCCAATGTTCCTGCCTTCCTGGAGAGAATATTTCTTCTCAGGCTTTATAAAACTTAAACGAGGAGCGGATGTTGGGAGGCAGAGGGTTAAGCTCCCGCTTGGGATGCCCATATCCCATATCAGACGTCTGGTTCAAGTCCTAGCTATTCCATGCTTCCAATGCAGCCTCCTGCTAATGTACCTGGGAGGCAGTACATGATGGTCCAAGTATTGGGCTCCTACTTCCCAGGTAGGAGCCCCAGATAGAGTTTCTGGCTCCTGCCTTCTGTCTCTCCCTTCCCCAGCTATTGTGGGTATTTGGGGTGTGAACTCTTAAATGGAATCTCTCTCTCTCTCTCTCTCTCTCTCTCCCCTCCCCTTCTCTGCATTCTGCCTTTCAAATAAATACATGTTTTCTTTTTCTTTTTTTTTTTGACAGGCAGAGTGGACAGTGAGAGAGAGACAGAGAGAAAGGTCCTCCAATGGCTGCCGCGGTCGGTGCGCCGCGGTCGGTGCGCTGCGGCCGGCGCACCGCGCTCATCCGATGGCAGGAGCCAGGTGCTAGGTGCTTTTTTCCTGGTCTCCCATGGGGTGCAGGGCCCAAGCACTTGGGCCATCCTCCACTGCACTCCTGGGCCACAGCAGAGGGCTGGCCTGGAAGAGGGGCAACCGGGACAGAATCCGGCGCCCCGACTGGGACTAGAACCCGGTGTGCCGGCGCTGAATACATGTTTTCCAAAAAAACAACTTGACTGGTAATGCTTCTTGTAATAAATCCTTATTCTTCAGTGTTAACATCTTCAAGTGCATTGAGATTCTTGTTTCTTATGGCATACAAATAACTCCCCTAAAGACTGAGTCAACTCTAAGTCACCCAGAAAAATATTGACTGTGCACAATTTAGAACTCTTAATTAAGGAGTTTCCCTATTTGACTCTAAAGATGTAATATTATATTAAAGACATTTAAACAAATTGTTTGTAAATGCTTCCTGAATTTTCCAATTTTCATCTGATTCTTGGAGATTGCCTATTTAATTAGTAGCTACTTCCTGCAAGAACTGCAAACAAGCAAACCTCAGGGTTCAGTAATGTGAAATGTACATTATCAGGTACTCAGCTTTCAAGATAAACTTCCATCATATGGCGGTGGATGAAGCCATTAACAGAAGGTTTTCCTACTCCATTGAGAGCTTCTTTCTCATTTCAATTCCAGGTCATGGTTTTTGCATTATCTTAACTGCTAAGAATAAAATTCCCTCAAGCCAGGAAAAACAGTTGACTTCACAACTGAACCTTGCGAATATTTTCTCCTAGTCTGTTGTTTGCTTTTTAACTTTGTTTATGGAGTTTTAGGCTACACACAACAAGTCTTTCATTTTAATATTGCAGTAGAAACAAATTAGGGATTAAAAAAACCCACATTCTTTCCAATTTGTTTGGTTTTGGAACAAGTAGCCCAAGGGTCTTTTTTTTTTTTCAGAGCTGGACTTTCCCACTCTGCCCCACTTAATTCAACCTTGCTTCATTGGGACTATAGGTATCTGTGATCAGGATTTTCAACAACTTTTGCATAAAACCATGAATACAGAAGACTATATAAGAGACATTAAAAGCCAAACAAATGTACTTAAGCATTTGTTTGAGCCAGGAAATAATTTATGATGTTTGTACTATTAGTAAATCCATATTAATCAATCTAAAAATCTAAATCTTATTTGTGCTAAAAATTACTAATTACTAGTAAATCTATGATAGCTACAGGTCAGATAGGTAGTTGCCTACTTGTCTCCTGCCATCTTTTGTATTATTTTCTTAATGTGGAGCACATTTAAAGATCCTACTGGGACAAGCATTGGAGCTCAGTGGGTTAAGCTGCTGTTGGTGATGCTGGCATCCAATTATCAGGGTGCTGGTTTGTATCCTGGCTGCTTTGCTTCTGATCCACCTCCCACCAAAGATGCCTGGGAAAGTAACAGAAGTTAGCCTAAGTGCTTTGGCTCCTGTCTCCCATGTGAGAGACTCAGGTAGAGTTCCTGGCTCCTGTTGTGGCCTGGCCTGGTCCCAGCTATTGCAGCCATTTGGCAAGTGAATCACCAGATGGAAGGTCTCTCTCTCTTTGAAGCTCTGCCATTCAAATAAATAAAAAATAAAGTGAATCTTTAAGAAAATGCATTATATTCTTTCATAAAGTCATCAAAACATTGCTTCCTTTCTGTTTATGAGCAATTTTTCTGGCAGTTATTGGAATCTGTACAGTATTTGTTGATTTTTTTTAGAGTATTAGCAAAAAGTTTTTCGCTATGCTAATGGATCTGTGAAAGGCTTTCAGAAACTTCCTGGTACATGTGTTCTCTGACATAACTATGCATGGATTTCAAATTTTTTTGCACCAAAAGAAACTGATCGTTTAATTCCATTTTCCATGAATTTTTCAAAGTGCTCTTGTATATTAGTCAGCTTTTTGTTGTCTTAACCACCTAAAATACTTGTGAGAAGCTACTTTGGAAGGAAGACTTTTTTTCTTACAGTTTGGAGGTCCACGATACAAGATCTGTCAGATCTGTCAGTCCCATTGATTCGGGCATCTGGTGAGGTCAGAGAATGATGAATGATAGAGATAATCATATGTGAACCAGGAAGCAGAGAGAGAGAGAGGCTGGACTGAATTCAGCTCATGAGGGTAAGTCCCTAGTGACCTAAAGACCTCCCAATAAGTCTGTCTCCAGACACCTTTGTTGGATCAAACTCTACCTAAATCCATCAATCATTAACATGAATCCATTAACCAATAGTATAAAAATACATGGGTTTTTAGGAGACCTCTGAACTATTATCTAACAAGAACACCTTGTATTGCTGACCAATTTTTTTAAAAAGAATCAAAGGATTTCTCACATTACGTACATATTGAAAACAATTTTTAATGTTCTATGAATCTCAAAGTGTTCTTATATGTCTGTTTGGTTTGAAACAATCATTCTAAGACATAGAATGACTCATGTCCTTCCAAGAATTTCAAAGGGTGAACATCTGGTTCAGTGGTTAAGTAATCATTTAGGAAGACTTTCATCCTGTATCGGAGTTCCTGGTTCAAGTCCTTGCTACTCTTCTTCTCATCTAACTTCCTGCTATTGATTGATCCAATACCAGGGTCCCTGACAGCAACATGGGAGACCCAGTTTCCTCATCTTGGCCTGCCCCAGCCCTTCAATGCAGCATTTGTGGAATAAACAAGGTGAGTAGAAGATCTCTCCCTGTCTCTCTCTGCCTTTAAAAGAGAGGAAAAAAAAAAAGAGAAAAAAAAACATAAAAAAGAAAACATTTTGTAATTTGCATGAATATGCTACTTTATTCAATGCAAATAGGATGTAATGGTTTGTTTCTCCATGCTCTTTTAAAAAATTAAAAATTAGAGAGAAAGAGAGAGAGAGAGAGAGAGAGAGAGAGAGAGAGAGAGAGAGAAACTAATTCATTGGTTCACTCCACAAATGCCTGCAATAGCCAGGACTGTGCCAGGCCAAAGCTGGGCACAAGCAAGTCAACCGAGGTCTTCCATGAGGGTGACAGGAACACTGTTACTTTAATCATTGCCAGCTGCCTCCCAGGGTACGCATTGGCAGGAAACTGGAATCAAGAGCCAGGTATCAAGCCCAGCCACTCTGATGCAGGACACTGGTGTCTTAACTGGCCTCCACCCCTGATTTGTTGCTTTTGGAGTCTCCACAAAGCCAGAAATGCTCCCCACTAAAGTCATCAGCTGGCAGGTGAGCCTCAGCCCTTTAACTGAAGGGCTGTCACTGCTGTGGGGAACATGCATTCCCGAGCCTGGCAGCAGTGCTAGTCCCCACAGAAGGGGCAGCAGTTTTAGTTCATCAGCTTAGAGCTGTCTCTCTACTGTGGCGAAACAGGATGGTGCAGCCACTCCACAGACAGAAATGGCAAAGAGAAGGTCTCCTCAGTAATTACAGAGAGGGACCAAGAGCATTGATTGTAATGTGCCTACATTGAAAACATGATTTCAGAATAAAAAAACACTGCTAAGGTGGAATTAAGACACGGGGTCCCCATGGAGATTTCTCCCAGTCATAATAAAACTGACACTTTAGCTTCAACATTAACTGCTGCAATCACAACTCTAAAGCAGAAGAATGTATAGTGTAAGAAGGAGTCTTGGGGAGAACACCATGCCCGAATTTGGGGAAGAAATAATATGATCTCTTTCTGTCTCTACATCTCTCTGTAGCTCTGTCTTTTACATAAATAAAATAAATCTTTAAAACAATTTTTTCTTAGCTTTTTGGCTATTTTTGTAAGAACACTCAGCTTGAAATGCAAACTTGTTATATGGCTGTACATCCTTAGTCTGTAAGCTTTTTTCTGAAGATTTATTTATTTGAAAAGTAGAGTGATAGAGAGAGAGGGAGAATATAAGCTTTTTTTCTTGAATGCTTTATTTTACTTTTTAAATTTTTTCTGTTAGATTAAGACAGCCAGTACCTGTGGTGCTAGCATCCCATATGGGCACCAGTTCAAGTCTCGGCTGCTCCACTTCTGATTCAGCTCCCTGCTAATGTGCCTAGGAAAGCAGCAGAGGATGGTCCAAATCCTTGGGCCCCTGCATCCGCATGGGAGACCCAGAAGAAGCTCCTGCTCCAGATCTGCCCAGCTCTGGCCATTATGGTCACTTGGGGAGTGAACCAGCAGATGGAAGTCCTCTTTCTCTCTGTCTCTCCCTCCCTCTGTCTGTAACTTTGCCTTTCCAATAAATAAATAATTTTTTAAAAAAACTCAATATTCACAAAGAAGCATGAGTCAATTTGTGGAGGCAGAATACAAGAAGGAATGAGGTGTGTTCCTGGAGAAGTTAATTTTGAGTGGTATCTGGCCAGTTTGACACGGGAACACAGACTTGGGCAGACCAGCATTAAATCCTAAATATGCCTCCTTCCTCTTGAGTACACTTGGACAAATTGTTTACCTTCTCAGTTTTCTCTGCTGTAAAAGGGAATAATCATCACATCCATTAGTTTACACCATTTTTGTGGGAACTGAACAGTTGGCATGGGTGTGAAATGTTGGCATCCTGCGTGGTATACAATAAGTGCTCAGTAAATGCCTTCTTGTTTTCTTGTTGTACTCCATCTCTTCTCAGGAACTGGTTATGCAGGGTACCAATGGCTTCAACTCCTTTGGAAAGCACAGTTGTTTAATCTGATGTACTGGTTTAAAGGAAAGAAAGTAGTTACTTGGCTATAGGTCAATGCCAGCTTTGAAGCTTAGTTAGCTTCGTCTTCCCAAGCAGAAGGACTAGATTATGAGTGTATAATCTATGAACCTGGACGAACTCTGGGAAGCAGAACAAATGGTGCAGCTGGTTACTTGAGTAGAGGAACAGCAGTGCAATCTACGGAATCCTCTGAAGGCAGTGGTTTTAGTTGTGCTTTTGTCAATGAGACGTCAAGATGTAATGAGCACCCCATATGTAACCATGCAATAGCAAGCATGTCTTAGTTTTCTGGGGGTGTCAACTTTCTACTTTTACATGAGGTGCTTGTTATACTTAACTATCTCTAAGACTCACATTAGCAATGAATACCTATGAATAGCAGACTGAGCCTTCTCCATGGTCCCAGTATGTCTAAGGTTCTGCTCAAACAGTGGCTCTGTTCATCAAAAGGTGTCCCAAGTAGATTTGCCCAATAGCTGAATGAATATGGAGAGTAATCAATAACATGCCTGCTTTTTCTGTTTGCTCAAAGTACCTGGTGGCTGAGTGTCCTGATGAGGCTGACATCCAACCAGCCCTATAGATAAATGGACAGTAAGTGTAATAGCCAGCCTATTTTAAGCCACTTACATTTTGGGGTCATTTTCAATGCAACAATAGAAAACTGATAGGAGAAACTTTTAGAAAAGATCAATTTCACAAATAACTGAAGCCACTTTCAATTCTGTAGTTAGAGTGACATGATTAACTGTTGATTATGTCTGAGAATAGCTTTATCAGTGGTCATCCGGAGCAGTCTCCAAATGGCTTTTCCAGAGCACTTTTGCTTCTTTTTCTTTGCATATCTCCAAGCATTCCTTTTGCAGGTGGCTGAGTAGTTTACAATGAATATGCAATTTGGGGAGGTCTGGCACGCAGGGTTCTGATGTGGGCTCCTCCACTTTGTAGCTGCAAGATCTTGAGTAGATGCTGGTACCCACTTGGTGGATTTTTTTGAGGTTTCAAAAACCTAATATATGTCAAGTAAAAGAGAATAGCTGGAATATAGAAAGCTATCTAATTAGTACAGCTGGTGCCTTACTTCAACCAACAAGAAATCGAGAATATTTGAAAAAAAATTGTACCTACACTGAATATGCAATTTTTTCTTATTATTTTCCCCAGGAATATAGCTTAAAAACTATTTACATAGATTTACACCATATTAGTTGTTATAAATAATTTAGAGATGATTTAAAGCATACAAGAGGATATACATATATTCTATTCAGCTACAGTTTTTTAAATTTTTTTTAAAATTTGAAAGTCAGGGGGCCAGCACCATGGCTCACTTGGTTAATCCTCCGCCTGCAGCGCCGGCATCCCATATGGGCTCCGGGTTCTAGTCCCGGTTTCTCCTCTTCCAGTCCAGCTCTTGGCTGTGGCCTGGGAAGGCAGTGGAGGATGGCCCAAGTGCTTGGCCCCAGTACCCCCATGAGAGACCAGGAAGAGGCACCTGGCTCCTGGCTACAGATCAGTGCAGTGCCGGCCATGGCGGCCATTTGGGGGGTGAACCAATGGAAGGAAGACCTTTCTCTCTGTCTGTCTCTCTCTCTCACTATCTATAACTCTACCTGTCAAATAAATATAAAAAAGTCAGAATTTCAGAAAGAGAGAAAGAAACAGAGAGAGAGAGAGAGAGAGAGAGAGAGAGAGAGAGAAAAGATCTTCCATCTGCTGGTTTACTCCCCAAAATGCCACAACAGCCAGGGGTAGGCCAAGCCACAGCCAGGAGCCAGGAGCTTCCTCCAGGTCCCCCATATGGGTGCAGAGGCCCAAGGACCTGGGCCATCCTCTGCTTTCTCAGGCATATTAGCAGGGAGCTGCATGGGAAGTGAAGCAGCTGGGACTCGAACCGTTACCCACATGGGATGCCAGTGCTACAGACAGCAGCATAACCGGCTATGCCACAGTGCTGGCCCCCATTTTAAAGTTATTTAATTTTATTTATTTGAAAGTCAGAATGACAGAGAGAGAGAGGGAGACAAGGAGGAAAAGAGAGGGAGAGAGAGTGAGAGAGCTGCCAATCACTGATTCACTCCACAAATGCCTTCTACAGTCATTATCTGGGCCAGGCCTAAGCCAAATGCCAGAAGCTCTGTCCTGGTCTCTTTTGTGGATCCAAGGATCTAAGCACCTGGGCCACTACCTGCAGCCTCCCAGGGTGCACAAGAGCAGGAAGCTGACTCGAAGTGAGTCAGGACTCTATTGCAGACATCATTAATTGACAGCTTGTGCACCACAACACTTGCCCTTGCCACTTTCACTGCTAATTTATTTTTGCAATCAAGTTATTTTAACTCTGTGACAGTTTCTTGTCTTTCTGAGATCCATGTACTCATGTGCCCTTCGTTTAAACAGCTATAGCATTATCCAAACTGAATCTGAGCCAGAATCAGACAAGGAAGTACCACCTGACAAAGCCTCCATGGTTCCTTGTCTATCCTGTCTTGATCCACTGTGACTGACCATATCTCACCAGGGCCACTAGCTCAGAGCCCATGCTGTGGTTGTCTTGTTTCATTCCCCTAACTACATGACACCCTAACTCAGGACACACTGATATAGCTCTTCCTTCTAAGAGTTATACTTGGATGTCCCCAAGTCGGGATTTTTAGAAGCAAAATTGTGGATAAACAAATATTCCAGGTTTTCCAGCTAGAGCTTAACAGTATTTAGTAAAGAATACCAAATATTGTGGGAGAAAATGAAGAGTCATCTCAGCTTCAAAGCACAAGGCTCGGGCGACTAATCTTTTGAGAATACGGCCTGACTTGTTCAGTTTTTCCGCCTGAGAGGGGAAATCAGGATTTATTCCAGTCTACGGGATCTTCCATGCCCACTGCTATCTGGGTAGGGGTGGGAAGAGGATAACCCAAACTTTTCCCTCCCACAGTCCTGGTCTTATCTCACAGGAAATGTGCAGGGGGGTGGTGGTGGTGGTGGTTAGGAGTGGTTCAGAATTTTCACATAATTTATTCCTCTACCACTCTATTTGAATTCAGTGGTGAGGAAAAGGTAGAGTAGAACAGCAGGTGGCTTTGTCAGACTCTCTCCTGAAAACTCTGAACTCTTCATTTTTAAAGTCAGGAGGCAATGTGTCAAAGGTCATGTAGGGGCAAAGGGCAAGAAGACTGGGAAGGATTAGAAGACAGAAACTGTGCAGTTGCACAAAAAAGAGGTCCCAGGATAGCAGGAAACTGGCTGGATATATATCATTTTTATCATTTAACTTAAAAAACTTGATCCTCTCAAAACTAGTCTTCCTTTTGTTTAAATTGGTGGAGAGGACAGGGTAATATTTAAACAAATGCCTCAAAATCTCCTATTTTCAATTTCTCCCATCTTTGTCTCTCTGCCCTTACCCAGGGAAACATAAGAATTCTGATATTCAAGCATCATTTTTCTGCATGCATCTTCCCTGTAATTCTAAAGAAAAAGTACACACACACACACACACACACACCACAGTAATAGGTGCCCATACCACATGGGTAGAAACCACACAATGAAAATCTCATTGATTTTTAAGCCCTTAAGGCTGCATGGATAATGGTTGTTTGTTTTTTCATTTAATCTATCTATCTTCTGCCTACCCTTTATTGACTTAGGAACATGTGGAGAAGTACATCTTGTAGAGACACCTGCAATTCTGGTCTTTGGGTAACTGGTATTTTAAGTAAACCAAAGCCTTGTGCTTAAGCTGCCCTGGAATCCCCCGCTGACACCAGCCAGCCTGTCTTGGAGCATCTGGAGTGACGGCTTTTGTCCCCTCTGCAGAGCCTCTATGCCTCTGACCTTCGCTTCTTCCCTCTGAGGCTCAGCTGGTCATTCGCTTTGCCTCCTCGTGTGCCCACAGTGACATGGCTGCTGTAAGGGTTTTGGATTATTTTGGTTTCTACTACAAGGCTTTCAGCAGAACGATCTGCTAGCTGGAGAACTTCCCCCTCCCCTCCCTTGTTGTGTTCTCTTTTCCATCTTTTCTGTTTATAGACAGTTTGCAGATAGATATCATGGCTTTGAAAATGAAGCTCTGAATACAAGCCACTTCATATTTGTCAGGTTTATCCTAAAGAATGCTTGTACAAGGAGATCTCAAAAAGATCACAGAAAAAGGCAATTAAAAGATAAGTTTATCTTGGTGCAAAGAAAAATTTCAAAATCTGTAAACAGTTTCTCCTAATAAGTGTGCTCCGTGGACTTCTGGAAGACCCCTCACATACTCCACTTGCCTAGGTCGTCGTCATTCTTGGCAGGGCAGACTGTGAGTCATCAACAAACCGGGAGAAAGTTCTAGGATCAGCCAGCTACTTGCTGCAGCCCAACAGGAGCTGTGCACATGGACCCTCTCATGCACACTTCTAGAGTGTCTGAAGTACTTTTGGATTAGTCCTCTCCTTCAGACACTCAAAGGAGCCTTATTAATTTTTTGCTGCTTTCTCACAAAGTTAACCCTGTGACTTGAGTAAAGCTCAAGTAGCCTCTCTAGAAGTGGCACAAGACAAATATTTTGAAATAGAAGCATTTAAAAAATCATGACTAATAAACACAAAAGTCAATCATATCACAGTTGACTTTAAAAACCCACAGAATATAAGACAAGATAGATTGATATTTGGAAACAAAAGTCCACACCGTTCAATTATCCTTGTCATCACAACACAGCCAAGAGCTGTTGGAGGAGTCCTTTAGCTTTAGAGGAGGCAGAACTCTCTGCTTGGATGTCCTTGGCATTTCAGAATGGGGATTCTGGTGCACTCCAAGCACTGGTTGATGTGAAGCTCTTGGAACATCCTTCCACAGTCTTACACATCCTGAAACTGGCAAGACTGGTGGAAGCCAGGTGTGTGGTTATTTAGCAATTTTTACTGCCAAATTGTATAGTTCTGAGCTAAATCTTGCAAATTTTCATTTTATTTCATTACAAAATCTTGCAAATTTTCATTATTAGTTTCTAAGCATTTTTCTGATATCATATTCTAAGCAACAGTAGAGTTAAGGTTATCCTGCACCGAAGAGCTTTAAGAAATTTGTACTGCTAAAGAGTCTTCATATCCCCTGCACCAAAGATCCACGATCTGGAATAATCACACTGAGAACTTCAGTGCCTGGCACTGGCAGTAACAGTTTCAGCTCACACGATGGTAGTTGCACTGCGACCATGCTAGAGGGTAAAGTACCTGAGAGCAGAGCTGCCAGCAAACAGTCTTCATTACAGACTCAGTGTCTGGAATAACATCCCACATATGAAAGGCATGTGTTGGCATTTGCTGAATGAATAAATGAATAATTGAGATTTATCATGCCACGCCAAGTTCACAGAATCCACTTTGCAGAGTGTCCATTGATGGAGAACTTCATGCATTTCATAAATACAACTTTAGGAACATAGTGATTCCTCTCACCCTGCTTGCCCTCCTACTCTGCTTCCTCCTCCTCTTCCCAATCTCATTCTTATTTTTTACTAAGATTTATTTCCAGTTAACTTTATACACATATTAACTCTATACTAAGTAAGGAGTTCAACAAATAGCACGAACAACAAAAACAACAACAACAAAAAACTGTTCCTCAACAGTCGAGACGAGGGCTGTTCAAAGTCATCACATCTCAAAGTGTCTATTTCACTTCTATAGATCACCTTTTAGGTGCTCTATCAGTTACCACAGATCAGGGGGAACATATGGTATCTGTCCATCTGAGACTGGCTTATTTCACTAAGTATAACGTTTTCCAGTTGCATCCATTTTGTTGCAAATGACAGGATTTCATTTTTTTCCTGCTGTGTAGTATTCCATGGTGTACACATCCCATAATTTCTTTACCTAGTATTCAGTTGATGGGCATTTGGGTTGATTCCATGTCTTAGCTATTGCGAATTGAGCTGCAATAAGCATGGGGGTGCAGATAACTCTTTCATATGCTGATTTTATTTCCTTTGAGTAAATTCCCAGGAGTGGGATGACTGGGTCATATGGTAGGTCTATTTTCAGATTTCTGAGCTATCTCCATACTGTCTTCCACAGTGCCTGTACTAGTTTCCTCTCCCACCAATGGTGGATTAAGGTTGGCCATTTTAAAATCCTGCTATTGTTAGTAAAGTACAAACAATATCCAAGTTCATTAAAAATTATCTACTTAGTATTCTGTTCCTGTTTGAATATTTATTCCTCCCCTCTCCCCAGTTTCCTAGAAAAGTTCAAGGAAGGAGATTTTCTCTGTTTTACTGATTTTTAAAATGAGCCACCTGCTCTCATCTTTGCCTCTGCTTGCCACAGGCAAAGATGAAACTCATAAACATGAAAAGGAAAATTATTCCAGGGAAAGTCTAGCTGGCAACTTTTTTGTATAATCACTCCAGAAGACAGTAAGGTTCATTTCCACTATAAGACTGAAAATATAAAACTGTTTCCCAGGGCTGGCACTGTGGCATAGCAGGTAAAGCCACCGATTGCAGTGCCAGCCTCCCATATGCATGCTAGTTCAAGTCCCAGCTGCTCCACTTCAGATCCAGCTCTCGGGTGTGGCCTGGGAAAGTAGTAGAAGATGACCCAAGTCTTCGGGCCCCTGCATCTGCATGGGAGATCTGGAAGAAGCTCCTGGCTCCTGGCTTCAGATTGGCACAGCTCCAGCCATTGTGGCCAATTGGGGAGTGAACCAGCGGATGGAACACTCTTTCTGCCTCTCCTTCTATCTCTGTGTTAACTCTGACTTACAAATAAATAAATAAATCTTAAAAAAAAGGACTTTTTCCCAATGAGTGCTGTCTGAGTATTTATAGGCTCAGATTGGTGCAGAACTTGCCCAGTGGAGGTCCAGGAAATCTTTAGAAAAATAGAGTTCCAGGGAGTTATTTTTTTTTTTACAAAAATGATTTCTCTAGCATCATGAATGAAATATGGCTTTCTATGACAACATAAAAACTGGATCACTTTTTCAAAGCTTCGCATGTTTATCACTCGGATAAACATTGATTACTTTGTGAGCACAAAATCTGCACAGGTATCATTGGAGAAACTACCCATCCACATGATCTTTTGTCAAAGCAAGGAGGAGATGCCTAGGAATAGTAAAGCCACCTCCACACACAAAAGGCACTATCCATTGTCCTTCAGGGACTGGGTTCTTTTTTTCAGGGAAGATGCTTGGTTTAGTGTTGCCATGCAGTAAGCACAGAACATCTATGCTTAAATTAGATTCCTTCTTCTATACTATTGTTTGGCACATTTCTAAGGATTTTCTTGTTTATTTCACTGTAAAACAAGCAGCAGCAAGTCATTGGGTACCTTGATCATTTCTGATGGGCAAACTGTTACTTTATACAAAATGCAATAGTTTGTCAAGGTGTGTTCATGACTGCATTATCTTCGAATAATACAGTTCCAGAAAGTTGAATGCAATTCTGGGTATTTTCGTTCAATTAGTATTGTGAGAAAACCTTTCTTAAAGCTTGCCAGCCTGCTTTCCTTCCTCCCTTCACCCATGTTTCCATCTCGCTCTCCCTACATTTCTTTTTTCACATTCTGTATATCTATGTATGTATTCATAGATATAATTATTATCAGATTATATAGACTCCTAACTCCACGGTTGTCAACTGACCCCAGGACATTGCCCCTCATCCCTAAGTGATGTTAATTTCTGCTTCACTTTCATTGCCTCCAGGATCATGTCTGTCTGAATTCTTCGAGGTTTCCAAGTTCATGAATGTGAACTTACCAATTCCATTGCCTCTTCCTTTCTGGACCACTTACTGTCCGCAACCCTTCTATTTCCTGGCCAGTCTAGTCAATCCTGGCCCTTATCAGTAGTGGTAACTGAGCTTCTTGTCATCTCAATTTCAAGCACTCCACTCCCTGGTTAAGGGACTTTAGTAATTTTTTTTTTTTTTGACATGATAGGACTCTTCAGTCCTTGGATCCTACTGCTCTCCTGGTCCTCACTCCTTTGAGCCTCCACTCTTCCCTGTCAAGTTAAATTTCACTGTCAGTCATTATAAGGAGTCCTTTGCAAACACTTTCAATGCCTTCCCCCACTTCCTCATTTGTCATTTTTCCATCCTTGCATGGTACCCCAAAGCCATGGTTAAATTCAACTCTTTACCTACTCTGTATCTGTGCTTCTGCAACTCCTTGTGCCTAGAGAAAAATGCAAAATCACCTTAAATGATCTTGAGTTGTATTCAGTGCCATGGACCTCCAGGAGCCCTTACTGCTTCCCAGGTGATCATACTTGATTTCTCTAGGCAATTGCTCTTCCATTCTCTCAGATGTCCATTTCATACTCCTGACTCTTGGTCGTTACTTTGGCTCATAGTTCACTGAGGAAGTAGAAGCAGCTGGAAAAGAACTGCCACAGCTCCTTCCCCAATCCCCCTGTCTCTTCACCCACCAGCATCTACTCCATTATATGCTTCTACTTTATTTGAGTAGATGAGATTCTGATGTTCTTATTTTAAAATTTATTTATTTATTTATTTGAAAGGTAGAGAGACAGAGTGATACCGAGAGAGAGAGAGAGAGAGAGAGAGAATCTTCTATCCAATGGTTCACTCACCACATGCCTATAACAGCCAAGCTGAGCTAGGCTAGGCTGAAGCCAGGAGCCTGGAACTAAATGTGAGCTTCCTGTGTAGGTCCAGGGACCCAAGTACTTGGGCCATTATTTGCTGCCTCCCAGGGAAGGAAAAGAAGTGGAGCTAGGACTTGAACCGAGGGACTTTGATATGGAATGTGGGTGTCCCAAGTGGTATCTTAACCATTGCACCAAATGCTCAGCCATGCCAATGTTGTTTCTGTCTGAAGATGATTTTTCTACCGCAGTATGGGAATCCACATCTTCTCGCCAGTTGAAAACCAGAGCTCCAGCAGTATTCCCATCTTTTGCCAGGCCACCATGTTTCCCCCTCACAATTACATCACTCCCATCACCATGTAAACCTGTTGTTATTACTTGATTGTTTAAAAACCTTCCTAGCTCTACTTCTCTCATTGGCTACTGCCCCATTTCTTCACTCCACTTGCAGCAAACTCCTCAATGAAGCTGCCATACTCTGACTTCATTTCTCTTCTCTCATTTTATATTATACCTGCTATAATGAAACTTTCTCATCACTTCACTAACGTTGCTTTCACATATGTCATCAATGACCTTCAAGCAGGTAAGTTCTAAAACTAGTTCTCAATCTTCATCACGCTGGACCCACTGAACATAGTGGATTAAGCTCTCTTCCTTGAAACATGGTCTTCCTCACCCTTCTGTTTTTTTCCTACCTATGTCTGAACGTGGGAGTACTCCAGAGGTTAGGCTTTAGTTCATTTCTCTACCTGTACTCACAACGTTGTTGGTATCATGCTTCCAAATGCGAACCTCTATTTCCAAATCCAGACTCACAAATCTAACTGCCTAAATCATGGTATCTCCTTTTGGAGGACTAATGGACATATCAAAGTTAATTTCCAATGTACTCCTGATCTAGCTTCCCCAAACTCATCCAACTACCCTTCCAATGGCAACTCTGTCCTTTGAATTGCCAGGGCCCAAACCATGTCTGGGATCCCTCCCTGTCTTACTTCCTCCTGTCCTCCTTCCCTCCCTCCCTCTCTCCCTCCCTTCTTCTGCCTTTCACAGAGCACATCAAATTGATCAGGCCATACAGCTAGCATCTATTTTTACTACTTCTATCACTGTCACCAACCCTGAAGCACTCTAATTTTTTTTTCAATAGCTGTGTAATAAGTCTCTTCTGCTCATCTTTGTATATCTACTATTATCTGTTCTTAACATGACAGATAGAGCCTTTTGAAATACAGATGAGAATGTACTATTGCTTTGAACAAAATTCTTGCAATGGCTTCCTTTTCATCTAGAAAAATATCCCAAATCCTTCCTGTGGCTTACAGCTCATATGCTGACCTATCATTACGTGTTTGACCTCACTTCCTAGTACTCTCAGGAATGTACATTCCATTTCTATCATAATGGTCTCCCTGTGACTCCTCTAACATATGAGTAATTTCTTCCTTGGGATGTTTGTTCTAGATGTTTTTCTGGACTGGAGTGTTCTACTTTAAGATATTTGTTTGCTACTTTCTTCAAATCTTTGTTTATGTACTGCCATCTCACTGAATCTTTCCTTGAGTCTTCTTTAACATTACAACTTATACTCATCTATATTCCTTGCTACTATGATAGAATATAATAATATAATATTTCTGATCTATTATTATTGTTAGTTCTGCTATCTGTCCCTTGCTAATGCAATGTCAGACTCACAAATGTCAGCTTCCAGCAGTAGTTGGCTCACTGATATATCCCAAATACATGGTATTTGGCATAGTATGTAGAAGGTGCTCAATGATTATCCATTGAATTAATGAATGTATAAGTGAAGGAAAATGAATTAATCTGTTCTGTCTGGGCTATTTACTTGAACAATTCTTTTGCTGAGACTTCAAAAAGAAATTCTTTCCCCAAAGTGTTCTGCCTGATGCTAGAGCCTGTATTAATGAGTAAGTCTGGTTTCCCAGTCAGAATGAGTTCCAAGCAGCTGAAAAATTCTTCATCCCAATATACTACAACAAGGTGTTGTCACACCACAGCCTCTAATAACTATTACATACCCTCTGGGAACATCATAAGAAGAGCTTTTAGAAAGAAAGAGTGAGGTGAGTGGCCTCATTTTAAGGCCTGATACAAAATCAAAACTCAGAGCAGGTTCATCTAAAGCTTGGTCAGGTTTCATGTAAACCTGGCTCACATTGAAAGTGAACCCAAGTTGATAGATCATTTCACATGGAAACTATGCAAAATTCAGTGGCTTCATGTGGTTTCAACCCCAAACCAGGTGGAACCTGAGGCTTTGGCAAAGGTTTGCTTGAGATTCTTAGCAGGGACTGTAAAACAGGGGAGGAAATGTCAGGGAAAAAAAAACAGAGTGAAATAAAATCTCTAGTTTTGAACAACTTTGGACTGTGAACTTAAATCACTGCTTTAAAAAAATATCATTTCACTCAAGCTTGAAACAGTTACAATCATTACTTTGACAAATTCCCCTCAATAATGCACCAGGTTTATGTTATTCTCTATTAGAATTTCAGGGGTCCTTAACCCTCATGTGGAGACCAAATTATTATTTCCACCTGGTAGGTCATGTAATCAAAGAACAAAGATGAAACGGGGACTTTCTGAAGGTAACTAGAAGAATGAATCAACAGGGTTGACATCTCATTCACAGCTGAGTTCTTTAACCTGAACTGCTGTGTCTTTCCATAGACAGAAACCAGAACTATAGTAAAACAAGAATGAAAGGAACTTTTAAGAATCCTATGGATGAAGTGAGATTGAGTATTTAAAGACTGTGTTATTGATAATACTGTTGAACCTTGGATTAACTTACGAATGTGTGTGTGTGTGTATCAATGGGTTTGGAACACTTTGGAAATTAAATAATGAAATAAAGGGGCCAGCACTGTGCTATAAGTAAAGCCTTCGCCTGCAGTGCTGGCATCCCATAAAGGTACTGGTCTGAGTCTCAGCTACTTTGCTTCCAACCCTGTTCTCTGCTAATGTGCCTGGGAAAGTAGTAGAAGATGGCCCAAGTACTTGAGCCCCTGAACCCATGTGGGAGACCCAGAAGAAGCTCCTGGTTCCTGGCTTTGGCTTGGCCCAGCCCTGGCCATTAAAGCCATTTGGAGAGTGAACCAGCAGATGAAAGACCTCTGTTTCTCTCTCTCTCTCTCCAAAATATATATATTATTAGTTACATATGTATATGTATATATATATATAAACTGTGCCTTTCAAATAAATAAATAAATTTTTAAAAAATGGAATAAAGATACTCTAAACCACAGGAGATATACCCATATTCAGAGATTTTAAGCATTACAGATTTTTAAAAGATGTATTTATTTATTTTGAAAGAGTTTCAGAGAGAGAAAGATCTTCCATCCATTGGTTCACTCCCTAGAAGGCCAGAACAAGCAGGGCTGGGCCAGGCCAAAGCCAGGAGCTTCTTTTAGGTCTCCCACATGGGTGGTGGAGGCCCAGGTACTTGGGCCATCTTCTGTTATTTCATGGGTACAGACAGGGGACCGAATCAGAAGCAGAGCAGCTGGAGGGTGAACCAGCGTCCATATGGGATGCGACATTGTAGGTGTTGGCCTTAGCCCACTATGCCACATTGCGGGCCCCAGCATAACAGATTTTTTGAGACTTTCACAAATCTGACATTCTTTCAGATAGAGATATTTCTTTTTACAAATCTCTCGTACAAATGTTAAGATTTCAGGGTAAACCCTTTAATGTAAATGTAAAACCTTCTTCCAATTTCTATACTTTATAGTAACCTGAGTGCAGTTAAACTTTTTGATCACATGAAAAAGATAGCATGAGTTTTTACAAACTTGCTTTTTAAATGAAAAGCCACCATAGTCCTTTAAGGAATCAGGGAAACAACACCATAATCTGGCAGTTTCTGAAGCTTAGAAGCAGAAATCCCTGAATGTAAATACAGCCTTAACCATCTTCATGGACCGAATGGTAGAAACAGTCCCTATCATTTTCAAATCTAAAGCAATTTGTCATTAGTGTCCCATAGGCACCTGATCCTTTCTTCTGATACTGGCGTCTTACAGCCATAAGGAATGCTAAGTAAGCTTCCCAGAGAATCAGCATTGATCTCTGGCTTACATGTATTTAGGTGTCTAATAGATTTTTCTGTTGCCACTGCCTGGAGGGGTTTCCACTGGCTAGTGTGAAGGAAAGAAATAAATTTAGATTTGTTGTGACTTCTATTTCACACACACACATTTATAAGTTAATCCAAGGTTCAACAGTATTATCAATAACACAGTCTTTAAATACTCAATCTCATTTCATCCATAAGATTCCTAAAATTCCCTTTTGTTTTTGTTTTACTATATTTCTGGTTTCTGTCTATGGAAAGTCACAGCGGTTCAGGTTAAAGAACTCAGCTGTGAATGAGATGTCAATGGTCATGGAGTGTGTGGTGTGACACGGTCCTCTGGCCAGACAACTGGACAATGCACATGAAGCAACTGTCTCAGATGCGGAATGCACATAGCAAAGTGATTCACGGGCACCTCTTTCTGTAGCCCCCCGTCATTTCACAGACCTAGCACATGTTGTCGCACCACTGTTTGACTCCTGTCCTGGTCACATTCTATGTAGTGAGCCCTCTGATGGTTGTGTCTAATGCATACCCTGGGAGGCAGCAGGTGTGGACTCAAGTAATTGTGTTTCTTCCACCCACATGGGAAACCTGGATTGAGGTGCTGGTTCCTGGCTTCAGCCTGACCCAGCCCTGGTTGTTGGGGGTATTAGCAGATACAGTTCTGATTGTCTCTCTCCTTCTTTCTCTCTCTGACTCTTTGCCTTTAAAATAAATACAAGAAAATAGTTTTCATTCAGAACAAGAACAAAAACAAAAGACAACAAAATCTAGATATCAACAATGCAATGTTCCCAATATTTAGCAGTCGAACAAGTGTTACTAGACATATGAAAAAGCTGGAAAATGTGATGCTTAGCTAGGAGAAAAATTATTCAATTGTGATCAGACGTGACACAGATGATAGAACTGACAGTTGAAGACTATCATAAATAGGCACAAAAATTTTAAGAAAAATGTGAACATAATGAATAAATAAATGGAAACTACTTGACAATCAAATATAAATTGTAGAGCTGAAAGTCACAGTATTTGAAATCAAAGGGTTTTCATACAAGTGAGTCCTGTCTCAGTGACTTGTGGAAAAATTTCCGTATCAACTAGTTCAACATACATGTAATTAGACTCCTGGGAAGGGATGCTGGTAATGGAAAAGTATTTGAAGAAATACTGGCTGAAAAACTTGCAGATATGTTCAAATATATAATTCTTGGGGCCAATGCTGTGGCGTAGCGGGTAAATCCGCTTGCAGTGCCAGCATCCCATATGGACACTGGTTCTAGTCCTGGCTGTTCCACTTCCTATCCACTCTCTGCTATGGCCTGGGGAAGCAGTAGAAGATGGCCCAAGTCCTTAGGCCCCTGCACCCATGTGGGAGACCCGAAGGAAACTCCTGGCTCCTGGCTTCAGATTGGCCCAGCTCTGGCCGTTGAGGTCATTTGGGAGTGAAATCAGTAAATGAAAGACCTCTCTCTTTCTGTCTCTGCCTCTCTATAACTCTGCCTTTCAAATAAATAAATTTATCTTTTTTTTTTATGAATCCAATGTTCTTTATTATGGACATCCAGATTGTAAATAAGAAACAACTCCCCCTTCAATACCTGTTAATTTCTTTTTTTTTAAGTTATATAAAGCTTTTATTTAAAGAATATAAATTTCCAAAGTACAGCTTATGGATTACAATGGCTCCCCCCCACACAACTTCCCTCCCTCCCGCTACCCTCCCCTTTCCCGCTCCCTCTCCCCTTCCATTCACATCAAGATTCATTTTCAATTCTCTTTATACACAGAAGATCAGTTTAGTACATATTACGTAAAGATTTCAACAGCTTGCCCTCACATAGAGACACAAAGTGAAAATACTGTTGGAGTACTAGTTATAGTATTAATTCACAATGTACAGCACATTAAGGACAGAGATCCTACATGATTTTTTTTTTAAAGAATTGATTAAATATCTATGCAATTTCCAATTTAACACCAAGATTTTTTAATCATTTGCAATTATCTTTATATACAGAAGATCGATTCAATGGGAGGGGTGAAATTTATCTTTTAAAAAATATATAAATCTTGAGATTCAGAAAGCTTGACTAATCAAAATCATGTTAAATCCAATCTGTTGAGTGCTGTAACAGAAATAACAACAAAAAGCCTCTAATAATTTTAAAATAGAGGTTGAGCAGCCCTAATCTGAAATTACAAAATCTGAAATGCCTCAAAATTCCAACTTTTTTGAGCACCCACATGACACCATCTGTAGAAAGTTCCACACCACTGAACTCTGATTCACATACATAGTTATTAATAATATAAAACTATGTCAGGCTATATGTGTAAGGCATACATGAAATATAAATAAATTTTGTGTTTAGACTTGAGTCCCCTCCCCAAGATAAGATTTATCATGTTCACCCAAGTATTCCAAAATCTACAATCAAACCCTTGCAGTCCCAGACATTCCGGGTAAGTGCCACTCAACCTTTATGAAATTTTCCTCAATTAATTCATGTACTTCTTTTTCTCTTTCATTTCGCAGATCACCTGGAGGATTTCTCAGCCTAGCATCTTCCTTCTTCATTTACCGATGTCAGGATGACTGGGGTTTGCAGTAGTGAGAAACACAGAAGACAGAAGCAGATAATGCAAGTACAGAATGAAAATACAGAGAAACCGTTTTTCCCTGTCCTCTTTGTTTTCCACTGACGTCTAGTTCATTGGACACTTTTTCTGTTATCTTCTACTTATGTCTCAGAACTACGTCAGCCTGTATGTACTGTGTAAAGACCTCCAGGCTCTCCGAGCCTCAGCCCCCATCTATTTTTTTCTATCAGTGTTCCCAATTTTCAGTTTTGCCCCATCCACCAACGTGCATTTCAAGGGCTTCAGGGTAAAACTTCATCGCCTTCCCTTGCTTCGATCTTATCATCTACCCTAAAGCCCTTTCTTTCTGAGTCTGAGACGTACGTCACATCAGAATTTTAGACTGAATATGTCATCAGCATTGGCATGGGGGCAGGGGGAGGACGTTTTATTCGTCATCCAAGGACAGGAAAAGTAGGATGGGAGGCTGGTAAGTGCTGCTGAGGCGCGGGTTTCTGATAGCACGCATGGTCACATGAAATGCCCTTCCAGCCAACGCTTTAAGCTCTGTGCTTAGATTTCTAGGGAGGAAAACTAATGTATTTGTCTTAATGTATCTGTAAAAAATAACATCAATCACCAGCCAACATTATAATGCAAATATAGCCCTTGGCAGATTGGTTTATAAACTATCATCTTTAACTTTGGCTATTTGTAACTAGGGATCGGTGCATTTTTAGCAACATTTGTATCGATCAACAACACATCTCATTTGGTGGGAGAATCACCAGTCAGTTTGAGTTAGGGAAAATTCGTAAAACTCACTTGTGTTTCATCTTGTTCCTTGCGATTGCATTTTCCTGATAAAACTCAAATGAAAGGACCAATTCTTATCCAAGAGGTGATGTAATCGGGGTGGGAAACCGGAAGGGAATAATCTTAGGGAACTTGGCCATATCATCCTATGGCTAACTGAGCTCCTCTATATTACAGAGGATAAACTCAATGCCCAGAGAGGTTAGGTGACTTGACCAAGGTCACACAGCCCAGGGTACCTGAAACTTGCCCTTACGTGGTCACCCTGTTATCTTTACAGACAACAACAAAAAATGCGTCGTAAAGCCCCTTTGTAGAATACTGCAGAAGAGTGAGTGCTGCTGTCTGTTTTTGGCATGTTAGCCTTTACTGGAATCCTTCCATTTCTGTAAGTCTGGCTGAATTCACGGCCATCTTCCCAGAGGAAGCTCTGGCCACAACAAGTACACGAGTAGGCTGCCTTCCGATCCAGGCTCATTACTGAGAAATACCACGTGGTGGCTGTGGCTCAGTTTATTTGGCTCATGGGATCCACAGTGGCTTTTGCTCCAATTAAACACCTCATTTCAGGCACCTGGTCACCAATAGGGCTTTTCTGCTGCCTCCATCTTGTTATTTTTCGCCAATGCAATGGCCATATTATTAGGCTTGAAGGAGTCTCTGTAGAATTCATATGTTCCAGCAATTATAGTCTTTCAGAGTGATACTTTATGAAAAAATACCTTTAGGAGACATTGATGGGGGCTGGCTTCATGGCATAGTGGGTAAAGCTGCTGCCTGAGAGGCCAGCATCCCATATGAGTGCAGGTTCGAATCCCAGCTGCTCTACTTCAGATCCGGCTCTCTGCCAATGGCCTGAGAAAAGTAGCAGAAAGTATTTGGGACCCTTTCCCCTACCTGGAAGCCCTGGAGGAAGCTCTTGGCTCCTGACTTCGGTCTGGACCAGCCCTGGCCATTGCAGCCATCTGGGGAGTGAACCAGAGGATGGAAGAGCTCTTTCTCTCTCTCTCTCCTCTGTTTATAACTCTGAATTTCAAAAATATATAAATAATAAATATTGATGTATGGCCAAGAGCTTTGGGGCTTATTGATTCACTATTCCATGGGCTTCTTGCCTTCTGTGACAGCTTTATGTACAGCTGGTCTCTCTCAATGAACTGTACAATACACACGACAGAGCCCAGGCTTTTCCTCACCCTTCTAAGTCTATTTACAAAGGATCCTATTAAATATGCAAGCACTTAAGTGACGAGAAGGAACGTCATCTAAATGTTCTTAAAAATTTACCCCTAGGTGACTAGCCTGAGCCAAACCATGGGTGAGTCTTTTTTGAGATTCCCAAGGCTCAACAGTTCTTAAACAAGAAGTTATAACTTTGTTTTTTTAAATTAATGATAAACATTTTTATGCACTTAACTACTACCAAAGTACTGTGCTGAATAAATTGCAGTAATAAAGGGATGGTTGATATGTTGTCTCAAAAAGTACACACCCCACTAAAAGGCAGAGACGCAAATGACAGTATGGTACCAACAAGATGTCCATATGAACCATAATGAAGGTACAAAATCTACAGGAGTGCAGAAACAGAAATTCTGGCCGTAAAGAAATCAAAGAATATTAGAATATTTTACAAAGGTTATGATATTTTGGCTTTGTAAAGTTTTTATTCTATTCATTTAAAACCTAAGAGGTGGAGAGGGAGGGCACATTCCCAGGCACATTAGCAGGGAGCTGGATCAGAGCAGAGCAGCTAGGACTTGAACTGGCACTCTAATATGGGATGTGGGTGCCCAAGCTGCAGCTTGAACCCATTGTACCATAATGCCTGACCCAAAAGTGTTCTTTTTTTTAAAAAAAAATATTTATTTGATTTATTTGAAAGGCAGAGTTACAGAGTGAGAGGGAGACAGAGATCTTCCATCTGCTTGTTCACTCTCCAAATGGCTGCAATGGCCTGGGCTGTGCCAGGCCTAAGCCAGCAACCAGGAGCTTCATCCTGGTCTCCCACATGGGAGCAGGGGCCCAAGAACTTAGGCCATCTTCTGCTGCTTTTCCAGGTATATTAGTAGGGAGCTGGATTGGAAGTGGAGCAGCATGACTTGAATCAGTGCCCATATGGGCTGCCAGCATTGCCAGTGGTGACTTAACCTACTATGCCACAATACCAGCCTCAACCCAAGAAAGTTCTTTAAAATAGATGGGACTTTCAAAAGAGAAATGTGAACTACAATTCTCTTCTTTTGCCCAGAAGGGCCATTTCAGCACTTACAAATGACCAAGCTGATACCTTATGTGACATTTGAATGAAGTCCTGTATAAACCAATGCTTGGGGGTAGAAAAGGTGGCAAGGACATCCCATTAGGCACTCCTGTGACAGGCACTGTCAGTGAACAGAGGGATGTCATTTTCTTGTTTCTGGCCTCAGACCGGGGAAAATATTCAAAGTAGTAGCACCTTTCCCCAGTGAGTTGGCCTTACACATTATTTTTCCAAACATAAAGTGACTTAGAGTCAACCCTTAGCTGAATTCCAACAACTACAAGTTTATAATATAGTGCATGTTAATTTTTTTCACTTGTATTTTAAGTACTTAAGCTGGTTTTCATTCTATTTTATTGTTATTTTTTAATGCATTGAATACAGTGATAATCCTAGCAATTCTATAGCCTTCCTTCTTTGCTAAACATTTTTGAATGTTTGCCAATCATCAAAAAATCCACATGGGGATTAGTTTCCTGGCAGACAGAGACATAAAACTAAAAGAGTAATGAGAGAGAAATAGGTGCTGGGAATAGCACAGTGTGATGGGAACTAATGATTACCACATAATACCTTAGGCTTTTAATATCACAATAAGAAGAGGTTATGTTGAGTGGCTTCATGTGTCTTTTATCTCAGTAAAGTGCTCTTTACATTCTTTATCTTTTTTTTTTATTTGAGACAGAGTGGGGGGGGGGGAGGCAGGGAAGGAGAGAGAGAGAGAATCTCCCATTCTCTCATCTACTTGCTCACTCTCCAGAAGCCTACCACAGCCAGGGCTGGACTAGGCTGAAGCCAGGGGCCAGGAACACAATCTGAGTCTTTTGCCTGGGTTGTAGGAGTCCAAGTATTTGAGGCATGCAGCACCTGCTGCCTCCCAGGGTGTGCATTGGCAAAAAGTTCAATCAGGAGGCTGTAGGGAACTTGGATATGAATGAGACATCTCAAGCAATGTCTTAACTGCTGTGCCAAATACCTGCTCCCTGCATTCTTTATCTTACATTTACAACATTTCAGTGAGGGATATGGGACAAGTACATTCTAATTTTGTAGAAAGTCACAGAGTTAATAAAATGCCTAAAACCAGAGCCAGTGTCTTGACTCTAAGTGCAGAGCAGTATCACCTGATTCATCATACTCTGGCATCCTTGGCATCAGGAGAAACACTCAAATCATCCATAACCCATGCACAGCATCACCTGCTCTCTGTGACTGCTGTCCCATTTCCATGGCCACTCCACACCACTGATCAACATCCTGACCCTATCTCTGGCCAGACCAGACCTGCGTGCATATTGCAGGATATCAGTGGATTCACTCTCCTGGAATGTTAGCCACACTTTATGTGATAAATAAATATATTTTTAAAAAATATTTATTTTTATTTATTTGGAAAGTGGAGTTACAGAGAGAGAGAGAGACAGACAGACAGACAGAGAGATCTTCCATCTGCTGGTTCACTTCCCAAATGCCTTCAACATCAGGGGCTGGACCAGGCTGAAACCAGGAGACAGGAGCTTCATCTGGGTCTCCCACATGGGTGCAGGGGCCCAAGCACTTGGGTCATCTTCCACTGCTTTCCCAGGTGCATTAACAGGGAGCTGAACTAGAAGTGTAGCAGCCAGAACACAAATGCTGGCATTACAGGTGGCAGCTTTACCCTATGCTGCAACACTGGCCTGCAATAAATAACTTTTTAATGCAGAAAATGCATCAAATCATTTTTTGATAAACTTGTAAAAGCCAGTAATTTTAAAATGAATGTTTTCAGTGCATGTTATGCTGTCCTGAATCTTCCACGCTTAATTTTTTAAATATAATATACATATAGACATTTATTTTGCTAATCCTTTTTAATGTGCTTTTAACTGACTCATAACTTTTGCATATGTATATGGGGTAGTGTGATATTTGAATACAGGTGTATAATGTGGAATGAGTAGATCAGGGTCATTGGCATATTCCTCATATCAAATACTTAGCATTTCTTCATTTTAGGAACAATTTGAAATTCCTCCTCTCTACCTGTGTCCATATTCGTATTTACCACTCTCTCTCCATCTACTCTTTCCCGACACTTACATAAAATCAATTTTACATTCAGTGGTGAATCCCATTGAACAAAGCTACTAGTAATGATAGTAGTAATGATGTTATTTGTGTTGTAAAGAATGGATTTGCTTAAAACAACATCTGTATTTAAGAAGATATTATGCACTGACCAGGGATAATGGATTCATGTTTTTAAAGGCAGCAGAAACAAACAAAAAAGAAAATTAACCATTGTCTTGAAAACTTAGGAACTTCTGATATTGCTGACCTTTTATTTGGAAATGCTTCAGTTACTTGTTTATTTAAAAATAATAATCCTAGGCCGGCGCCGTGGCTCAACAGGCTAATCCTCCGCCTTGCAGCGCCGGCACACCGGGTTCTAGTCCCGGTTGGGGCGGGGGATTCTGTCCCGGTTGCCCCTCTGCCAGGCCAGCCCTCTGCTGTGGCCCGGGAGTGCAGTGGAGGATGGCCCAGGTACTTGGGCCCTGCACCCCATGGGAGACCAGGAAAAAGCACCTAGCACCTGGCTCCTGCCATCGGATGAGCGCGGTGCGCCGGCCGCGGCAGCCATTGGAGGGTGAACCAGCGGCAAAGGAAGACCTTTCTCTCTGTCTCTCTCTCTCTCTCACTGTCCACTCTGCCTGTCAGAAAAAAAAAATAATAATAATAATCCTCTCTCAAAGATCCTTTAGCTAAATTACCCTTCATTTGTGACAGAAATCACTGAAGTGCACTTTAGGATCTGCCCAAAGAAGGACTCCTTCAAAATGTGTCTCTATTTATTAACCACACCCAGACCAGTTTTCAAACATATTTGGTCCAGGCACATCATAAGTTCCCCTACAACCTAGATTATAACAACAAGTTTCCCTAGTGATTTCAAAGCAAAACTCATAAGACAAATGTGAATTCCCACTATGATGTAATTTGGTTTTACATTTCCATGTAGCATACAAGAGAGAAGAACCTTGTCTCTGAAAATATAAATTAATTTGAAGAATAGTGGTTTACCAAAAATGAACATTTTTTGACAAATTCTCATCTCATAGATGCCAATGTAAAAGGCTTGCATTCACTGTTTGAATCCTACTCTTATGAATGCTTGTGTGGTGCCTGTGCACACACACAAACACATGCCTCAGCCAATGGCTTATTTGTTCTAAGTCTCATTAATGCAGTAACAACAGAATTTTAATAGCAGGATTTGACCCTGAAACCTAATTATTCCAGGAATGGCTTCTTAGAAAGTCTAACCTTCTTTTGTAATTATGGTGCATTCTTGTGAAATCTAAGCAGATAAATGAGGTCAAATTAGAACACCATAGAGAGAAGGAACCCCAAATCGAGTGTATTTGCTACCGCAATTAGGAACTCAAGATCAACACAGATCAAACGCTTCCTCTGTAAGCAGAATTAATCAGCCCCACAATTGCCCTAATGTGGCACAAAGGAGTATTTCTTCCCAGGAAGTGGCTCCTTCAAATTTTCTACTGAGGAAGATAGTCTTAGTACCATTCAAAATTATCCTAAGAAAAAAGTCATCAATTTAGAACATCTGTCCTGACACCAACTTGTGTGATCCCATTTTGCTTTTATAAATTCACTGTGTTGTAAGAACCCAGACACTTTCATTCTAAACGGTGGCCCCATGATCTCACATGCTGTGAACCTAGTGTGGGCCACTTCAGCACTGGATGAAGTGATTATCCACTTCTTAGCTGTTTTAAAGTCTTTGGTGGAAATATCTTCATTTGAGCAGAGTACCCTTGAACTCTTCCCAAGATGCATCACAGCAAAGTACAAGGAACTTCAAAAAGATCATGGGGAATTGAACTGAAAGGTAAGTTTATTTTGGTGCCAAAAAATATTTGAAATCCTACACAATGTTTTCGTAACACATGTTTTCCATGACGATTTTGAAGATCCTTTATACAAGTGGATTCCAAAACTGTTTGCAACAAAACTATGCGTCTTTTAATTTTGTTTTCCAAGAACTTCTTAAAGTACCCTGATAATCTCACAGCAACTTGTGGTTCTGGGCATAGAACAAGACCATTGTTGAATTGACCTGATTTCATTTCCGTGACTGTCCCAGTGAAAAATGACATCATCCCATTCTCTTTCTTGATCCCCAATTCTGAATGTCTCGCAGCCCTCATCCTCATTATAATTAAACTGCATTAAATAGCTATTTTCCTCTTAATTTCCTGTCTGAATATATCATAGCAAGAGCAAAGGGCTTTCCCTTGGCCAGTCAGCATCCCTGGGGTTTGCTTCCTTGCCTGATCAGACAATGCCCAATTCTGTTGGCCACCAAAGTATACTGGGAGGGCCATCTGCTGGTGCAAGCGTATTCCAGATGAGAATGGAGAGGAGCTCTAAAGGTGGCACAGCCTGATGGGCACCATGTTCCTCATCCAGTGGAGTTTTATATTTTCTTTAAACACTGACTCACTGATTTTGAGTATGTATATACTGCATACACAGACCCATTGGCTTAAGTAGGTATATGCGTGCAAATGTGCATGTTTAGACATACTGACAACTGTGTATCACTTACATTATTACCGAAGACACACACGTCCAACTATTTTAGCATCAAAGGGAAGAAAGAATGATGCCGAAAGAGATACTGGTTTTAAAAACTGACATTAGAATGCAATCAAATAGTAAGACTGTATGAAGAAAGGCATTGATTTAGTTTTTGGAGTGTTAGCTCTTCATAGGTTAAAAGCAATAGCAATTTACATGTCTCAAATTCATGTAATAGAACATGATGTAGAAATTTAAAGCAACTATATAGATAATGCTGAAACTATGAAGTTTTCTTATAAAAAGTAGCTTAAAATAGACTAAAATTATATATTCTCCATGTTTGCAATTATGTGAAATATTAGGTTGTACCATATGTGGGTCAAGCTAGTCAGGCATCACTGATTTTCTATCATCACTCTTGGTATACATTCACACAGAAAAGACTGAGTGACAGGTTAAATGTGGTTTTTTAAAGTTTTCTTTAAATGTTGTATTAGACTGTTATTACATTGTTTTTACAATGAAAACATAATTTAAAATGATGTTGTTTTGGACAATAAATTGTCCTCTTTAATGAGAAATGTTTAAAGCAAAGTAAAAGTTACCATAACAAAATATAACCTGAGATAAAAAAATAAAGCTTGATGCATCACGATACCTGATTTCATATCATCTACAAAGCTATAGTTATTAAAACAGCACAGTACTGGCATAAAACCAATGCATACATCAATGGAACAGGATAGAGAACCCAGAAATTTATCCACATACATACAACCAATTGATTTTCGACAAATGTGTCAATAACATAAATCAGAGAAAGTATAGTTTTTCAATAAATGGTATGGTAAAACTGGATATACACATGTAGAAGAATAAAATTATATTGCTACCTCATACCATATGCAAAAATCAGCTCAAGATGCATCAAGTATCTAAACGTAAGATCTAAAACTACAAAATTATTAGAAGGCTAGAAGAAAACATAAGAGAAATAATTAAAGATGTTGGTGTAGGCAATATTTTTTTTTTTTGACAGGCAGAGTGGACAGTGAGAGAGAGAGACAGAGAGAAAGGTCGTCCTTTGCCGTTGGTTCACCCTCCAATGGCCGCTGCGGCCAGCACGCTGCAGCCAGCGCACCGCGCTGATCCAATGGCAGGAGCCAGGTGCTTATCCTGGTCTCCAATGGGGTGTAGGGCCCAAGGACTTGGGCCATCCTCCACTGCACTCCCGGGCCACAGCAGAGAGCTGGCCTGGAAGAGGGGCAACCGGGACAGATATGTTTTTCATAGGCCTCTATAAGTGCAGTCAACAAAAGCACTACTAGATGAAAAGGATTATATCAAACTCAGAAACTTCTACACAGCAAAAGAAAGAATCAATAGAATGGAGAGACATCTGACAGAATGGGAGAAAATATTTGTAAACTACTTATCTGACAAAGGATCTGAAAAGATAATCCTCAAAAGAAGAACTACAAATACCGAACAAATATAAGTATATATGATATTCCATATTATTAGCCATCAGGTAAATGCAAACCAAAATTAGATGAGCTACCACCTTACCTGTGAGAATGGCTATTATCAAAAAAGAAAGTAACAAATTCTGATGAAGATGTGTAGAAAGACTAATTCTTACATGTTGTTGGTGGGAATATAAATCAGTACAATCACTATGGAAAACAGGATGGGAGATTTCTTAAAAATCTAGTAATAGAACTGCCATATGATCCAGCAATCCCACTACTTGAGCATACATTCAAAAGACATGAAATCATTCTATCACAGAGATGCCTGTGCCACTACATTTACTGCAGCATTGTTCACAGTAGCTAAGACATGGAGTCAACCAAGGTGTCCATCATCAGATGAATAAATAAAGTGTGGTAGGTTAACACAATGGGATATTATTCAGCTATAAAAAAGAATGAAATCCTGTCATTTGCAACAAAGTGGATGGAACTGGAGGACATCATGTTAAGTGAAATAAACCAGACACACAAAGGCAAATACCATATGTTCTTTCTCATATCTGGGAGCAAAAATTCTCAATCTGAATACAGAATAGTAATTACTAGAGGCTGGGAGAGATGGTGGGAGGAATAGAGGGAGTTTGGATAATGATACCAAATCAGAGTTCAATTGAAGGAATAAGGTCCTAGTGTTACATAGCATAGTGGTGAGACTATAGTTCACAATAACACAGTATATGTTGTGTAAACAAATAGCAGCTGCAAGCTACCAATCATAAAGCAATGTCAAAGGAGAAATGCTGATGTCCCTGTTTTGATCAGTATACATTATATACATGTACTGAAATACTATACTGTACCCATATATATGTATAATTATTGTTAATAAAATATTTGATTAAAAAGGTGATCACCAGTCCCAAATTCAGTCTTTATACTCTGCAGCAAGCATTGAATGCTTATGGAATACTGAGATGATAATAATTTTAGACTTTTGTTGGGTCTACATCTTATATCAAAAAAGATGTAGTTATATGTTTTAGTTATAGAATTTTAAAGTTATTTAAATTTAAGTTAGTGTATTGAATTTAACAAAACTAAATGAATCTTGATGTAAATGGAATGGGAGAGGGAGCGGGAGATGGGAGGGTTGTGGGTGGGAGGGAAGTTATGGGGGTGGGGAAGCCACTGTAATCCATAAGCTGTACTTTGGAAATTTATATTTGTTAAATAAAAGTTAAAAAAAATTAACAAAAATAACATTTTAAAATTTAAAATTAACAATGAAGCACAGCTAAGGTATGTTTATGAGAAAATTTTCCACCCAAGTATGCATCAGTGGGGTAGAAAACGTCTTAATTTCCTTATAGCCAGCACAGCCGCTATTGTAGGTTATCCCATCTGTGTGCACTAACAGTGCAATATTTGAGTCCAGAAGGTACAAAAACAGGCTTTCATATTTTGGCAGGTGTATATCAAGTCAAAACCCAGGCTCCACAAAAATTAACAATCTGCTCCACAGGTGTGAGCCTGTTTGGTCAGAACCTTCGGAAATCTCTCTCAAGCTGTGAAATTTAATTGTTCTCTTGGTGTCTTATTATATGTGAATATAATCCATCTCTCCCTGAAATGAGAGATTATCTTCAGGCAATCTGCTGGGAGACGGAGAGGACTGGGCAGCTCCTGAAATTTGCTTCTATTATCTCCAGGTTCTGTTTCTTAGGTTATATATCTTCGAGGCAATGACAAGTCCAATGAGCTGCAGTCAAACAGTCTTAAAGCTGGGCAAATAGTAAATGAAAGAACTTTATACCGAACTGCACAGGGCAGCACTTCAAAACCCGAAGGTCCAGTGAAGTGGTCCTTATTTTATAAACCTGACTGTATCAGCACACACAAAGGGGACCCATTTCTTTCTACGAAGTTCACCAGAGGAGAGCTCTGCGGATCCCTGAACACAGATGTGGTGGTGGGAAGTGACTCAGCTTCTTATCTAATCCAGCTCCAATGGTGGAGCTGGATAAGGAGGGGCGGAGATCATGGAAGCTGGCAGCCAGTCAGACATGAAATTTGAATTTTCCAGCCCAAGGATGGAAAACACAGACTGAAGCCAGCTCTCATACAGAATCCACAGGTTTGTAAGAAGTGTCCTATGCATTAAATCTGAAAACTGACTGTGGTCCGTTATTAAACATTTATTTCTATTTTCCCATAATAAGGATATGCTGAGAAAGAAACAGGATATAAAGATTAAAGTGGCAAAATTCCCCACAAGGAGGAGAATCCGCAAATCAAAGATTACCAGGCAGTAAGGAACAACATGAGGCTCCCGAAGTCACTGCTGCAAAGCACCAAAGAAACTCAGTGAGACAGATGCCTGGAGATGTCCCATCTGAACGGACTTCCTGGGAAGATACTGGGTGATCTCCAGTACTAAGAGGTTTTTTTATTTTTTTTTAGCCTGTTTTATAGGTAATTTTAAACAGTATGATACCAAAGGCCAGTCTCTTTTCTTTCTAACAGCAAAGCAGATGCACTGGGCTGGAGATTCACACAGAAAAGTTTGGCAAACAGATTTGAGAAACCAAAGAACTCTAATAAAGTCACGGTTCTATTTGATTGAACTTACCCCTAAGCGTGTATCTTTCCTGGTTTCTGTGTGGGAATATTTTCCTCTCGGTTTGGAGTTTCGAAGTAAGGAGAACTAACTTCCAACTCGTCCTGTCTTACTGTTGATTCAGCTTGTGTGTGACAAGCAGAGGGTACAATGCAGTGGCAATACCCCAGACCATCTGCAGAGTTCTGAGACTCGGAGGGAAAACTGCTGATGCTCGGGAGTTTACGTCAAGGAACTGAGCCACTCTACCATGGCCTTCCAGCCATCCCCTTGTTCCCATGCCATTTGCAGAATGAATTTAAAATGTTTGACTCCAGAACTATTAGAAAGAGAAGCTGAATAAAACACTCCTCCAAAGACAAACTGAAACGCTTTTGTTTAGTTTTTGGTTTTTGTGTGTGGGGTTCATGAACTTTTTGGTGATTAGAGGATGGATTCCAAGCCAGTCAGGACCAACACCAGGCTAGAAAGAAAATGAAGCGAAGGCCAATGGTTTTGAGGAGGGGCAATCTGAAACCAAAAGGAACTCAAGAGTTTCCACTGCATTTATTGTGGTTGGGTATTGAAGGGAGCAACTTCCAAAGCTGACGTTTGTGAAAAGACTCATGGGGGTGTGAACTCTTCAGAACAAGTTTCTGAGGAAGCTTTGGCCACCAAGGCCACACGGCTGAGGTGGAGGATCTCCCTAACCCTCCCTGGCCCTGTAGCACTCTTGGTTCTACTGTTTACCTGGCCAAGCCAAGAAACTGTGAGGACAAGCAGTGACATCTGCTCGATTTCCATTTCTGACCCTGCAGAATATGTTGAGGATGTTTGCACACCTCTGGCCTGTTCCCACTGCCCCTTCCTCTCCCCCGAGCTTCCGAGCAGTTCAGAGCATGTTAAGAACGTCTCATGGGTTAGATGCCCATTTTCCAGATGGCTCCTTGGACATTCCTGATGCCTGATTTTACAACACGGCTCTGCCACATTTAAGGTCCCTTTTAGCTCCCACAGCCCAGAAGTTGAGAATGCGGCCAGAAGGGGTGGGACCTGTTGCCTCCTGGGCTCCCGCTAGTTCTTACAATTCCCCATCTGTGAAGTGATCCCCCCTGCAGGTGACATAGAATGCTCAGGTGGCCTTTGGTTTAATCAGCCGAGAGGTAAAAACTTGGTGTGGGTACCTTTGAAGATTTTCTGCAATTATTCTGCCTTGAAGAAGCTGCATATCATTGGCTGAATTCACCCTCTTCAGTTGGTGGTGGGTGGTCTTCGGTAGCTACAATGGAAGAGAGCAAATGCCAAATCAGTTGCAATTTATCAGTGATTTCCAATGCTGCCTTTTCACAGCCTCAAAGAAGAATATCATTAACAATCATATTCTCCAAATTTCATGCAGACTGATTTTCTGACAACCGTTCACAAGAGTCTTTGAAGCACTGGGCAAGCCAGTCCTTTTGTAGAGGTCTCTTTATCAAAGGAAAGACATTCCATGAGGTTTGTCTCAGAACATTTGTTCCCTGGATATCACAGAACCAATAGAGAAACGTTTCTTCTTACAGTTTACAAATGTTCCAAGGTGAAAGGTTGGAGAACACCTAATTTCACGTGTTGAAACCCATTATTCAAAGGGAAATACGCTGAATCATAAGCTCTTTTAAAATTGCTGCAAACTAGTATTTGGTGAGTAGCAATGGTAAGCATGACAAGTGGTTAATTTTGTATTTTGCATTCATGACAATTGAGAGATGTGACTAAAATACATTTAGACACTCTGAATAAGAGGAAACCCTCAGTTTAACACATTAAGGATTCCATGAAGCAGTCTCATTGCCTTGACTAAGACAGACTAACAGATTTTAGCATATACACATTATATAAGTAAGTGGTATGATATATAAAGGGACTCAAAAAGTTCATGGGAAAAAATCACCTCTATATTTTAGTTCCATTTTTTAAGCTCCTTCATATAAGAGATTACATTTGATATGAAATTAGAAAGAACAGGAAAACAATACATTCCATTAAGTAACTGAAAATATCCTTTATTCTTAAAAATATTTCTTTTGCTATGTAAATATTAATATTTGATCAGGCATTTTGGAGTGAGCACTTAAGATGCTGCTTGGGATGTCCACATCCTTTGTCGGAGTGTTGGGGTTTCAATGCCAGCTCCACTTCCAATTCTAGCTTCCAGTTAAGGTGCATCCTGGGGAGGGGGCAGCAGATTAGGGCAGATGTACTTGGGTCTTTGCCACCAATGATTGAGTTTCTGGCTCCTGGATTTGTTTTGGTCCAGCCATGGCTGCTGGGAGCATCTGAGAAGTGAACCAGTGAATGAGAGATCTCTCTATGTCTCTTTGCCTTTCAAGGGAAGGAAGGAAGGAAGGAAGGAAGGAAGGAAGGAAGGAAGGAAGGAAGGAAGGGAGGGAGGGAGGGAGGGAGGGAGGGAGGGAGGGAGGGAAAGAAAGAAAGAAAGAAAGAAAGAAAGAAAGAAAGAAAGAAAGAAAGAAAGAAAGAGAGAAAGAAAGAGAAAGAATTTTTAAAACTAAGGCATTTCATTTGGAGCATTCTTTTTTACATCTCCACTGGTGAATGCACTTGTGTGCTGGTGTACGGAGAGGAGACTCTCGGGTGCAATGGGTGCCGGTGTTTTCCCTCCATAGACCCGGAATCACTTGTTCTGAACCGGCCCTGGGAATTCAGGTTCCACGCGGGCAGTCCCAGGTCCTGGGCTGCGTTCTGGAAGCACCACACCTACGGCAAAATCGCCGCAGTGGAGCCTCTCAGCAACCGGAGGTGGCTGCTGTGTTCCTTGCCCTCCACACCACCCTCGCTGTGTCTCTCCGCACTGGACGACAGCCGAAGGTCTCAGCCTCCAGTACGTGCCCGGCTGTGTGATTCGGCATGCCCCACCCATGCCCCTGTGCTTTTCCTTCAGGGAGTGGGGGAGGTGGAGAACGTTTACATCCTGTTTCCAAGGCTCTGAAAATATCGTAAACTATTACGGCCATCACAGAGATGCCCAATTTGTAAATACCTTCTTAGAGGACACACAAAAAATTTTTTAAAAGATTTATTTATTTGAAAGTTAGAGTTACACAGAGGAGAGGCAGAGAGAGAGAGAGAGAGAGAGAGAGAGAGAGAGAGAGAGAGGTCTTCCACCCACTGGTTCACTCCCCAATTGGCTGCAACGGCAGGAGCTGTGTCAATTGGAAGCCAGGAGCCAGGAGCTTCTTCCTGGCCTCCCACGCGGGTGCAGGGTCCCAAGGACTTGGACCATCTTCTACTGCTTTCCCAGGCCATAACAGAGAGCTGGATTGGAAGTGGAGAGGCTGGGACTAGAACTGGAGCCCATATGGGATGCTGGCGCCTCAGGCCAGGGCATTAACCTGCTGCAGCACAGCACCGCCCCCACAAAAATGTTTATGCCTATAGTTGCACGTGCGATTTGTGATCTCTGGCGGCCAAAATTTACATCTGAATGGGATGCCAAAAGATCTGCTCTGGTCGTGCTGGCATAGACCAACAGCCAAAAAACCACCTTTTCTGCCGGTTCTGAATCTGTTACTAAATTCGCTGTCTGAATTCTAGGCTGCAGCATTTACTCTGCCACTTGACCTGAAGGTCAGCATGCTACACTCTCCATACCTCAGCATCCTTCTCTGGAAGCTAAAAATATGTTTTACCCCCTAGGGTGCTGTGATTCGAGGATTACAGGAAAATATCCATGTTAAAACTCAAGATGAATTCCTGGCACAAAATAAGTGTTTGGTAAACATTGGCTATTGTTCTTAATTGGGTGAAAAACAAAACAAAAAAAAATTGATCATAATCAATATCCCTTGTGCATTTGCAATCAAAAGACACTTTCAGGGTCAGGCATGTGGGGCAGTAGTTTTGTCACCCTTACAGGAGCGCTACCCTGGTTGAGTCCCAGCTACCCTGTTTCTGAGCCAGCTTCCTGCTGATGTGAACCCTGGGTGGTAGCAGAAGATAGCATAGGTCCTTGGGTCCCTGCCAGCCACAGAGGAAATGTGGATAAAATTCCTGGCTCCTGGCTTCACCTGGGCCATTCCTGGTTTTTGCAGGCCTTTGGGGGAGTGAATCAGTGGATTGAGATCTATGTAATTCTGTCTCTCTTGTCTCTTTCTGTCTCTCTGCTTTTCAAATACAATGAAAAGTTTTTATAAAGACAATTTCATGGAATGAAATGAGAATTTTCTTAAATTTTATACATGGAGACTTCAATTTCTGATCACTAAATGACAGTGTGTGATAAAATTATGTAATAATGTGGTTAGTACAGGCTATTGAAGAGAGAACAGAGTCGGCTTCCATACCTACTTAACATGTGTATGCAAGGGAATGTGGAATACTCCCAGTCTGTGATTTGCAGGTTTGTTTGTTCACCAGAATAGAAGGTGATGAGAGGACCACGTCATCACGGTTCTCAGTTCCACAGCTCAACCCTAACAGATGTGCTGCCTGGATCCATTCTTCTTTGTATGGGCCAATAACAGTTCCTGACACACAGGCATCACACTAAATATGCAATAGAACTCTATTTTTATTAAAATAAATATTTTGCCTTTCCAATTTCAGTAATGAGTAGTTGGTTAAAACAAAATTGTCTTTAGTTTCAGCAAGAAATCATCTACAAATAACATTATATTAGTGATTATAATACTACCATTTACATAAGTTAATAGCTTATTCTGAATTTTCAATGATATAAATGTAATTAGTATGTAGTTAGGTCAGCAGGTTCTATATCAGCAGTTTTTTAAATTTTTTACAGATACAATCAATTACTTTCAAAAGAATTTATATTTTACTTATTTGACAGGCAGAATGACAGCAAGGGACAGAGAGAGAGAGAGAGAGAGAGAGAGAGAGAGAGAGAGAGAGAAATCTTCCATCCTCTGGTTCATTCCCCAAATGACTGCAATGGCTGGGGCTGGACCCGACTGAAGCCAGAAGCCAGGAATTCCATCCAGGTGTCCCATATGGTGGCAGGAGCCCAAGCACTTGGGCCATCCTCCGCTGCTTCCCCAGGCACATTAGCAAGGAGATGGGTCAGATGCACAGCAGCTGGGACTAGAACCAGTGCTCTGAAGTGGGATGCAGGTGTTACAAGTGGTGACTTAACCCACTGTGTGACAATGGTATCATGAATTGCAGATTCAACTAACCATGAATCAAAAATAAATGCATCTGTCATGAACACGTACTTTTTCCCCTTGTCATTATTCCCCAAACAATACAGCATAACAACTTTTTACCTAGTATTTGCATCATGTTAGGGATGATAAGTAATCCAGAGAGGGTTTAAAGTGTATGGGAAGATGTGTGTAGATTATATACACAAACTGTGTAATCTTACAAAAGAATGTGAACATCTATGGGTTTGAGTATCCGTGGAGTTCTGAAACAAATCCCCATGAATCCCAAAGGATGGCTGTATATTTTCACCAATGTAAAGTGCACTTATACCTAGTTTTGAGGCATCTATTTTAGAAACATTGAGAGAGATAGTAACAGAAGTGAATGCTGGGACTCCAGGTTCATTGCTAGGTTGAGAACTGCTGCTGGTGAGCCCACTTTAGCCATGGGTCATCAAGCCTCACCGATAAGTGGTTCTTTCCACACTTTCATTCCTGTGCTGTTCTCTCCTCCACATATTAAAATTCCAAGTGCTCTTCTGGGATCGGCTGAAATTCCATTTTCCAGCAACCTCAATTTTCATGACTCTCCCTCACCACAACCTACATCACTGGAAATCCATGCTGCACACTTGGTGACGTAATCTCTGCTACAAACTCCTTGGCTCACATGGGTAATGGTCTTGTCTGTTGGGCTTCAAGGCAACTCAGAGGGAGGGTTATGTCTTGGGCTTCCTGTCTAAATTCATTGTGATGCCAGGGACTGCCACACAGTGACTGAGCACTACTGTCAAGTGTGCTCAGGTCTGGGTCATAGGCTGATTTTTCATTTGTTTTAGGGTTTATTCAAGATTTTCATTTACAAAATCTGACCTGAGTGGTTCCTCAAGCAAGAACAAACTGTCTGCCCACAGCCCTGAAGCTGGGCTCCATAACCTTGAATGGACCAGGGGACTGATCACTTTGCTGTGTGGGTCATTTTGCCCTTCTTTTTCCCTCTCCCTCCTCCTCCCCTCTCCTCCTCTTCCTTTCTCTTCTCTAGCCTTCTTTTCCTTTCCCTTCCCTTCCTTTATGTTTTTCCTCTTTCTCTTTTTCTTCCTTAGAAAGACACAGAGAGAAATACAGAGATCTCCCATCTAGTGGTTCACTCCTAGAATGTCCACAACGTCCAAGGTTGCACCAGGCTAAAGCCAGGGTCAGGAATTCAATCTGGATCTCACACATGACTGTCAGGTAATCAATTACTTGAGCCATCACCTGCTGCCTCCCAGGATACTCACTAGCAGGAAACTAGAAGGGAGGGAGGAGGAACCAGGTGTCGAACCCAGGAATCCAACAAGAGATGTGGAAGTCTTAACTGTTGCAACAAACACCACCCTTCCTCTTTATTTTTCTTAAGTCAGACCCATGATATTTTTGTAAGCAATGATACAGTACAAGACTCAGGAGTGTGTGTGTGCGTGTGTGTGTTGCAGGGGGACGAGGGATGCCCATGCAAGTGTGGCAGAGACAGAGACAGAGAATGCTCAAATTATTCTGTTTTTCATTCCTAAAATGGAAGGATAAGGAAGTTATGATTGGAATACCTCCAAAATCCTTTCTTGCTCCAAAATTCCACAGAGTGTTGGCATGTATGCCCATTAATTTCACATTACCATCCACAAATAAGTGTGGCTGTGTGCCAGAATTTCACCTGTTGATAATATGTCAGGAAGTTAAGTTTGATCATTGCACAGCTGTACTTTAAAAGTTTGGTTTGGCTTCTCTCTCTCTCTGTTAGTGTGTTATTGCACTTAGCACTTGCGAATCCATGCCATAAAGCAGCTACATGATTGAACTCAACTCTCTTGGCTTCCTCAGTTGTTCAGAGATGGAACTACATTTCCTGGCTCTCCAACTTCATAAACTCATCAGATGTTGCTGCCGAGAAATGTCATTAAAATAACAGGCCTCAGCGGAAAACACCAGCCTCATTCATAGTTAGTGGAATGCTGCAACAGGAACTGATATTTCAAAACTGTGAATTTTGGATATTTTTCTATACTGTGCACACACACACACACACACACATGCACATTTAGACAGATACATAAGGCAACTTTTTCTTTTGCAGTGGTTCTTTAATTGCCTCCTAAACATGACTTTAGTCTAGTTGCTGAAGTGCATTCTGCCTTTTCTCCCTTCACCTTGGAAAGCAATAACCGGTTCCAAACTGCTTTCCCCAAAGAATTGCTGGAAGGTCCAAAATGTCCTCATTAGAAACCTTGCACTGAACCACACAAGTCTTGCCATTGTGGATGGTGCACGCATGTGGGACTATTACTTCATACACAATGACATGGGACCCGAAAACATGTGAACAGGAAGCCAAACCCAAGAGAGAGTTGGGAAGCTTCCAGCTTTCCACGGAGCACAGAAATGAAGCAAAATCCAGCAGTTCTCTGGATCCAGGTGTCTGGGGGACTGCACAGCTGCGACTGCTCCACTCTTCAAACGCTGCATAGGCTAGCACAGTGGCCGTGGCAGCACCCGGCCTGGAGTAAATCAGGATGTCAGCAAACCCACAAAGACTGTGAGGAGCAGAGCACTTGCTTAGGGAGCCAAGACTTTAAATGGCATCAGTAACCTGAAAGTGCAATGGCCAACACCATATATGGAAGCCCAGCATATTCTTCAATTGTGCTAATGGGAATTCCCCCAAATGCATCTTGCTCCTCCTTGAAATGATCTGCTTTGCTATGAGGCAAACTCATCAAATCCTAAAGTATATATCTGGTGATTATTTTGCATAGCTGAGCTGTAAACAGTTCCTTTTTGGGAGTCTTCATTTTTTTTTTATGGCAAAAGAGTTTCGGCAAAAATAGAAAAGCCTTTTTTTTATAAAACACTTCAAAAGTCAAAGATCATTTCTCAGGCTTGGTGAATTTTGAAGTGAGTTATCAGAAGCCGGAAGGAATTCAGATTATAACTAAATACCTTCTTTCTCATAAGAGATAAAACTCTATTTAGAGACGGAAATAGCTTTGAAAACCTGCTTTTAAATGTATGAATATAGTTCACCTACCAGAAAGAAATATTATACAACTTTGCAAGACTAGCCACAAAGTCTGGGGCTAAGCCCCTTTCATAATAAATGGCATTCGCTCTGAAGTGCTCAGCTGGGGTAACAGCTCCGAAATCCAGGAAATCCAATGAGGCCTTGCCATAGAAGATTAAGTGCTGAGTACAGAAGGGGTGAAGGGTCTGAGAAAACCAAGGTTATCAGGTAATCAGACCTCATAGACTGAAAAAGTCCCAGCTTCCTGTCTGCTAATCAGATTGTTTTCTAGTCATTCAAAATGCTAAAATTCTTGCAAATTGTCATTAAAAAAATCACAAATGTTACTCACCCCTCCTTTCCAGTTTCACACTGTTCACACTATATGAGAAGAATTACCTGGCACACTGAGGAAGGGTGAAATAGTTGTAGGCTAATTAGTGGTCAGGTTAGAATTCACCTCCTTTGCTTCAGACTCTGAAAGGGCACCCTAGCTCTAGGACAGTGAACTTACCCTGCTAAGGAAAGGGCTCCTTTTTAGTGAATGAGTAGTTATTCTTTCTGATGGTGTGATTTTTAGGAATAAGTATTCTGGTAGGCCATAAAGGTTTCCCCTCATCTCTGCTCACTTCTGAAGGCTCATAGGAAGTAAAGATGGACTTTCTTTGAGGGGATGCATGGCTATCAGAGAGACTGTCTGAGACACAGCCTTCCTGATATACAGTTAATGGAAGACAGTGTGCTGGGCAATGGGAAGAATACAAGATTAAAGACAGCAGGGACACAAAATTGAAGCTCTGAGCTCGGGGAACTCAGATATTGATGTTTCTTGGGAATATAAGAGTGTCAGAGTAAGAGTTCAATCCTTACTTTTCTTCCAAGAATTTTAGGGAAAAATCTAGCAATTTTATGCTTTTTAAGAAACTACTTTTTATTTTTACACAGTAGTGGAGTTTAACCTCTTACTGATGTTGAACTGGACATTACCCCAACTCACTCAAGCTTCTAGAAAGAAGTCTCTCTTCTCATTTTATAGCTGCCCACTTATACAAGCCCCCACATCACATTCTAGATGCCTCCTTTTCCTTCATTCTCCTCATCAGTTCTCAAGTCGAAGAAGTTCTACCTTCTAAGTATCTCTGGAACCTGTGTCCTGTATCTATCTGCTCTGCTCAGACCCTCAGCCATTTCTCACTCTACACTACAGTGGTCTCTTAGTTGGTTTCCCAGCTCGTAGTACTACTGCTCTCAGTCCTCTCTGCCTGACCCACATTTCATATGAGCCTTTCTAAAACATATATCGCACCTGTTTTCCACTTTCTTAGCCCATGCAAAGTTCTTGTTTCTCTCTATTGATTAAAGAGTGATCCTGGAAGTGTCCAACTGGGAGAGTGAAACAGCCTGTGCTAGAATGTTTCAGACATGGGTTTGTGGCAAACAAAATAGTCCAAACAAATAAAATACTGTATTGAGCCAATCAGTGTCTTAGTGATATCTGGAACCAAGTTTAAATTGATGTGAACATGTTAAATAAAATTTACAGATCAGAGCTGGCTCACAGATGAGTTTTTTTCCCCCCATGAAAGCTCATCAGCCCAAACACCTTGGCGTGAAGCACCAGGATCCTGCTGACTGGGACCCTGGCTGACCCTGCTGCATACTCTAGCCCTTTTGAGTCAGTGACTAAGCCCAGGGTTCTTACCCCTGCCCTCCAGTGCTCTGCTCTTTGGGGAATGTTCTTCCACAGGTCTTGCTTATCTAAAATCCAGTTCTCATCACCCTGTGACAACGTCCTCTGGCTTTCACTAGGCAGATAACTGCAGGGCCTCACTGCTGCTTCTTAACCTTGAACGCAAGTCTACTTCTGTGAGTCATGTGTTATTTTGTTCTGTCTCCTTGTCTGTGAACTCTTCCCAGGTGGAATATGAATCTTATTCTCTCTAGCAGGACTAGGGCTCAGCACAGCACACAACAAACACATAGTAGATGCTCAATAAATGAATGAACAGAATGAAATATGAAACAAAAGAGATTCAATGGCAAAGCCCTAAAATGGACTGACACATAGTCTGCTATGTTCAGACTCTGGGTTAGATATTTGACATATATTACCTCCTTTTAGTCCTCTCAACAATCCTCTCTTTGGGGCAAGTTGTTTTTATTTTATCTCATAGATGTGAAACCTGAGGCTGAAAATCTTAAGCATTGTGCTGCTGGTCGTATAACAGGGTGATAGCCAGACTAAGCCTCCAATCCAGAGCTCGTCAAAGTCTATTATTGGTGCTGTGATTCAGTATGCCTTTAAGACTAATGTTGAGATTATGTGACTGATCTTTGTAATCAAATTAGCTCGAGTGGGGAATCTAGTGTTGACAGATCACTTTTAAATACAAAGCAACTAGGATCTAGTCTCATTTTCAACTTTAATGATGTCTTAGACTATCTCTGGAGCCACAGAGAATTCTCCTTGGAAATGCCATTTCAATTGAATCCTAACATTAGCCAATTTTATAACACCTTCCATGTTTATTGAATAAGTAATGAACAAACAGCCCTATTGTACTTTGAAATTTGATATGAAATTTCTCAATTTTCTCTGTTTTGGAGACTATAACTCTCATGTAAAATACCAAGCACCAGATAAATATAACAAATATAAAACTTCAAACTGAGCACCTGATACATATAACAAATATAAAATTTCAAACTAGGTATATATATATATATATGTGCACACATATTAGTACATAATATATATGGTTTTCACATCTGTTTTTCAAAAGACATAGGCAATTAAGCTCAATGGATTAATCACAGTACTCATGGTATTAAAAATGAGAGGCATTGTTTTTTTCGTATTATTACTGATTCCTCTTTCTTACTTTCTGCACCTAAAATTAAGACAATAATTTTCTGTATGTCATAACACACCCAGTTGTAATCATGGCTTTATAAATTGTACAATTACCCTTAATGGAATTTCATTTTCTTGATTTGTACAATTAGCAAATCATAGTTTCTAAGGGTTCAGAAATTGTACCTTCCCTATGATTATTCTAGAGTTTAAAATTCACCTTCTGTTGAAAGCAATTTCACCGAGTAACTAGCATCACCTCTGAGCCGAATAGTGCAACAATTCAGCACGCTTTCCAGCACAGTGTAGCAGCAGGGCTTTGGATCTCGCCGATGTTTAGGAACTTAGTGTTCATGTTCTTTTACTGTCAATTCTTGCAGTTACGCACGGAAAGACTTCATAAAAATCCACATGTCCACTATAGTTACAGTGTCCTGTACAGTGTACACAAAGCCAGCTAGTTCCAAGAAACCCCCTGAAAGATGGGGTTTATTTCATAGTGTGAAACGAAACTTCCAACAATTATATCCCACTGGAACTGACAGGACCCAGGGAAAAGAAACCAAAGACCAGTGTTGTCATGGGCTGGTAGCCAGGGAGCAGGTAAAGACCCAGAGCTCTTGTCTGGGAGGGGTGTGGGCGTGTGTGTGTGTACTCGGGTGACTTGACCAGGATCCATGAGGGCGGCCAGTTTCAGCCCGGGGCGTGGGTGCTATTTTGATACATGAAGCAGCATCAGAAACCCCTTTGCCCCTCCTAGTGTCCTTAGGAGGGTCTAGACTGGGGCGGAGGACTTCCGGCCAAGAGACACCCGTTGCCTGTCTCAGTGGAATCCACGCCGCGAGCCGTGCAAGGGCAGGGAGGAAAGCGTGTCTTCTTCCTTTCCAAAGCAAAAGCAGAGCATCGTACTTACAAAAGCCGCCTTCACGATCCTCTAGAGAAAAAGCCCTGGGAACAGGGAGGAGGCGGAGGAGCGGAGAGAAGGTGGCAGCGGGACTTCCTTCCTCCTCCAGAGGGGGAGACTCATTGTTGGTTATCTCCGCTGACCTCCGAGGGGCGCCGGCAGCCAGGAAGGCCCGGCCTCCGCTCCTGGCCGCCCTGCTTTCTGGCCTTGGAGCCTCAGGGTTTCCTACTCTCGGGGCGGCCGCCCGGCCTGACAGCGGCCCCGAGACTCATTAGGGACTGTCTGCGAAGTACTGGCAGTAAGAGGAGGGTTATATAAGCCCGCGTATTATTATCATCACACACCCCCAGAAAAGCCTGCGCTGCCAGACAAACAAAAGGCAGTTCCAAGAAGAGGAGGAGCAGAGGCAGAAGTTATTACACTGGGGGTGAATTTCGGGACACTGCTGAACCCACTGGGGGGAAAGAGAAGTCAAGGCAAGCTGTGTATGCCAACCTCGGCAAACAAACAGTGCGCCGCTGCTGGCCGCCGGCGCGCAGTGGGAGTGGCCCGCAGCCCCGGCTTCCAGGCTGCGCCCGGCTCGGCTCCGGGTGCCCGGCACAGCGGCCGCCTGGGGCACGGTGGGGTGCATGAGGAAGAGGGGTGCTGGCCAAGCCAGGCCGTCAGAGCCCAGGGGCTTGGTAACCGCTGAGCTTTCTCCGCTCAGACTAGGTGCTGCTACCGCCTCTCTTGATTCCGGGTCTCCTGTTTTCTTTACGATGGTAAGCAAGGAGTTCTCCGTGCCCGCCAAACCCTCTGTTTTAAACTTTTATAACAGCGCTCTGCCCTGTTCCCTGGGGGAGCAATAAACAGAGCCAGAGGGTTCTTTCCCCCAGTTCCTGGGTCCTCTGAGAAAAGTTCCGAGTGATGCCCTGGCCTCCCTGCCTTGCTGTTCCTATTTTCTTTAGATTATTATTCCCCGCCTTGCTCTTGGCACCTCTCCCCAACATGTGAAGGAATTCCTCGTGCTGGCATTCAAAGCCCACAATTTTTTGTCCCCACGGTAATTTTCCACTTCCCCTCCTGCCTTCCTGCCTCACCACACTAGAATATGAATCATCCTCCAAAGATGGTTTTTCGGGTCCTCTTTTCCTACCTGCCTCACACGCCTCCTTCTCCCCCTGGTTCAGACCTCAGCTCCCCCACCGAAGCCTTCCTGATTGCCCCAGTTCTTGGGTTTGTTTCTCTGTTCTGCTTCGTCCTAGGCTGCCTGCCTTCGTAGGTTTGGGATCTTGCGTTGGTCTCCCTGGTGGCCCAGGCCAGGGCCCTACATAAAGCAGGTGCCTAATGAGAATTTAGTTGACCCTGGTGAGCTTCCGTGAGCCAACAGTGAGAAGTGCAAGGGGCCATGGCCTCCTGGGTGATGAAGTACTGATGGTTGTGGGATTGATGGCTTGTTGGGAAATTTTTGTAAGTTCCGAAAGAGAGGAAAGATTTTGATAAAACACGAAGGGGAGCATGTGAACTTGACAGAGGCAGCTTCCTTTGGGACGCACTGTTGTTGGGAAATAGGCCCGCTGGCAAATTTTTTTTTTTTTGCACCAATGCCACTGCTCTTTATTTAAAGGACCTGCAAGGTGGAGTTGACTTTCCAAAATGCCAGGGACATTCCTCAAAGGTGAGATTTTCAGAGATCACAGACCTCTGGGATGCATTTGTAGGGGGGAAACACCTCCACTGCTGAAAGAGTGTGGGCTAACACAACAGCAGCTCAACAAATGAATAAGAGCTCTCTGGCGAAAGGTTTGACGATACAGGGTGAAATATAGAAGGGGAGCTGTCAGCTACTGATTTTCTTGGGGCTTTGTATTAAAGCATTCCTGATGACGTTGTCCCTGTTATTCATTGGTAAAAACAACATGTTTGAAATTCCATCTGTGGCGGTTAGATCGGCCATGGTGTCATTTTAGAGACTCGGGGTGTGTCTTCACAGTCCACGCTCTCCACTGCATACAGAATGTGCAGTGAATTAGAAGAGTTTTCCCGCCTCCACTAATTTGGAACAATCAAGACCAATTCAAGTTTGAAAGAATTTTAGCCTCAAGTTCTCGAGGGCTTGGCTTCAGGACAGAAAGAAATCTCCTTGCAGCTCTGGAGTTCAATGTAGGCTCTTCCCTCACTTTGTTCTGCTCAGGTCAAGGCCATAACCTCTGTGAGCGCTGCTGTTAATGAGTCTTTCTATGTTTTAGGCTTTCTGTGTTTCTTAATCTGGAAACCATCCTAACAGAACCATTGCAAATGAGAAAACTGAGTCTGGTCAGACTAAAGTTACAGGACTAGGATATGAGCCTAAAATTGACTGCATGGTCCAAGATTTTTCCAGGCTTCTGAAAGCTAAAAGAAACCTTAGGTATTATCTCAACTGCTGGCTTTCAAACTGGGTTCCAAGGAGCTGTGAGCTTTCAGGGAGGTATTTCAGGAACCTCTGCCATGTATGGCAAAAGGGAAAAACATGAGCAGAGGCCAAGTCAATTGCAGTTGGGCTGCACTCCCTGGACTCAAAGGAAGAAGCGTTGCTTCTATCTTTTTTTTAAATTTATTTGACAGAGAAAGAGAGAGAGAGAAAGGTCTTTCTTCCATTGGTTCACTCCCCAAATGGCTGCCACTGCCAGTGCTGCACCAATCCGAAGCCAGGAGCCAGGTGCTTCTTCCCAGTCTCTCGTGCAGGTGCAGGGGCCCAAGCAGCTGGACCATCCTCCACTGCCTTCCCGGGCCAAGCAGAGAGCTAGACTGGAAGAGGAGTAGCTGGAACTAGAATCCGGTATCCATATGGGATGCTGGTGCTGCAGGCGGAGGATTAACGAAGTGACCCACGGCGCTGGCCCGCTTCTATCTGTTTTATAAAGTGACTTTAGGTTTTGATTGAAACAAAAAGTTGTGCTACTAAAATTATTCTAAGGCTCTTGATCTGGTTTAACTTCCTTAAGAAAGTTGGGGCACAGAGACATTGAATACCTTGCTCAAGGACTTATGACTGAGGGGGACAGGCCCAGAGGTTACTTCAGATATCCAGGTCCTGCCAGAGACTACTGTCCGTCTCCCCTCTGTCCTCACTTGTTGCACTGCAGGGACAGTGACTGAGAACCTGTAGTAAGGCTTAGCTCACTGCCTGCTGCTGTGTCTCGACAGTGAACAAGAGGAGGCAGGAATACTTTCACTGTGCCACCCCTCCCCCCCTTGGTCTGTTTGTTGAGCCCTTGAGCTGCAAATCTAAAGTTGGCCAACATTTAACTCGTGACAACTAAAAGTCCAAGAAAGGGTTAACTTTGTCACTTGTCTGGATGATTCAGGGCTCTCCTCGCTTCCATTCAACATAAAGCTGTGCAGTGCCAGCCAGAGAAGACTCTACGTTTATCAAACTGGTCTAGAGGGACTCAAGCATTTTACAGGAGACACAACATGTGTGGGGAACATAGTGTTCTTACAGACATCAGCTCTGGCCAAGGCAATGTGTGGGCATCATATAAGCCAGCACAGCTCAAAGCTAAAATCACATAGGCCCTGAGGTCTACTGTGGGCTCCTTGCTTCCACCTGATATGCTCCTTATGTGGTGGAAGAGGTCGCCCACCCATCCTCTTCCCCATTACCTACACCAGCTGTGCTCCACTTGGTGCTCATTCTCATGGTTGTCGCTTCCTCACTAGTCCAGGCTGTAATTTAGATGAGTAACAGTCACAGGGGAGCTGGGGGCACTACATCCTCTCCTTACTCCCAAGCCTGCTTCCTGGACTGTGACACCCTGTGGCCTGCATGGCGTGGGTCTCCTCCTCCCAGGCTGTGAGTGCCTCTGAGGGTTGATGTCATTTCTCTGGTGTCCAAACCCACCCTAGGGCAGGACTCCCTACTGACAGGGTGAAGAGGAGGCTATCGAAACGGCGACAAGATGTGACTGCTAGGATGACATGGAATCTTCGCAGAGAACGGGTGCCAAACAGCTCATCCGTTGGAGTTCTACCCACGGTGAGGCTATTTGCAAATACAGATGAATTTTAACTGAAATGATGTCAGCCGAAACTGACCTTTATTCGTTCCCAGGTCCCTGAGCTTTCCATCTGCTCTTTTTAATTTTTATCATTCTCACCTGGAGATTTCTGGGCGCAACAGCACTGTTCTTCCCTGAGATGGCTGAACTGCAATCCTGCCTACAGGCAAAGGAACAAAAGCATAGTCCTTCCATTCTTATCAGTGAAATCTTTGCTAACCATGTTCCCCGCCCCAGAAAGAATTTTTCTCATCTCCACAGCCAAGAGATTATAATACACAGATCTTTTCTTTTTTCATCTGCAACATCCTAATATTAATATATTTTCAACTTCTCAGCCCCAGAAAGAAAGCTTTGGAGGTAATTTCTTTTCCTATTCATGAGATTTACAAAAGGAAGGTCATGTTTGTACTAGACTTGGGTCTGAAATTAATCTTCTTTTCTCCTTGGCATTTCTATAGAATCCAGACACTTCATTATTTAGTCATTTTCAAATATTAAATACTTGTCATTCTTGAACAACGATCTAATCTTCCCTTTGTGGGTGGAGAAACTGGGCTGTGGACCTTGCAAATCACAGAGAGGGCAGAGAGGACTTGAGAGATTGGGAGGGCCCATGGGAAGGCCGTCTCCCCGTATAATTCGAGACTACAAAGTAAAAATGTAAATTGTCTCATAAGAAGTGTGGACGACGTCCTCCAGCTATAGACAGTATTAATTAAAAGCTCATTTACATCCTGCCTTATGAGAGAAACTCCATGCAGTAAATAAATATATTCAAACCCCACAACCAACCTCAACAGCAAGGCTGTCACCTCCCCCTCCCTAGATTGTGGCTCCTATGGATCGAAATATATTCTTGGTGCCGTTAAACAAGGGTTCATTTAAACCACATCTGTTGCTCATCAAACCTCTATTTTTGGAGTGGGGAATTATTTTGCAGAGATAGAGTCTGTCTGGAAGGTCTTACTGCAACAAATAGTGTTCCATCAACTTCACAACACTTTACCAACATATATACAGTACTCGTTTTCAGGCAATTACAGAATCCAGGGAAAACCCGCCCCACAGCTCCCACCCCCACTTCAAAGAATTCCTCACTTGACTAATTCTAAAGAGTAAATTGATTTTCTCATCATTTGTTGTGTTTGACAATAGAAAGGCTGACACAGCAACATTGCTAACATGACAGCTCTTTTCTATTCAAGGGGAAGGAATTTGTGTTAATATTCTTAATGACTGGCATCTTTATGAGAAATGTGAAATCATTTATCCTTAGCAATAACCTGACTAGGATTAAAAAGTACTTCATGCTTAGAACGGAAGTGATCTGTCAGGAAAAATTATTTAGACTGATGCAAATTAACTGAATAAATTGGCTTACTGTCGGTTCCTAATTATAGCGTGCGGATTCAAGTTTGTTAAAATCAGGTTGAACTGAAGAAGAATCTGGAAAGGATCTTTCAAGAAGCGATCTGACATTCTGTCAGAGGAAAAGATAACACGTTTGTTTGATAAATTCCTTTCACATTTACTAAGAATTTCTGGGAATGATTTAAGCAAGAACATGTAAATCAAGGGAAAACACATTAAGTAACCAGGCGTGCATGCCTTGCTTATTCTGAACAACAGTAGTAATGTTTTATGAAAACACAGTGCAGAATATTCACTGTTGTGTCCTAGATTCTAAATAACCAATAGAGTTTTCCATGAGGAGTTATGGCAGGCTTCTCAAGGCTGGCTTGGGCATGAGCCCAAGTGACAAGACTAAGAGAGTTGAGCACTTGGACCAGCACTTAAAAAGCAAGGTGTAGACAAGTCTGTGTATTCTGTAGCGAGTGTCCTGCTCTTACTGGGCATGGTGCTGCACACCCGTTAACAAGTTTTTATGGGAATCTCAGTCTTTTCTTCACCAGCTTCACAGCGCACCCTCTTCCAAAAAGCTTGGTAAATCATGGGAAGAATCCCTTCTCAGCAGGAAATTCAGGAAACAAGGTATACATTGAGCAAAAAGTAACTTATCTCCATGTAATTAGTGAGTGTGTTTTACTGTTTAGTACTTATGTAGAAGTTTTTTGAAAAGAACTCACGGTTTTTTACAAAGTGATTTGCCAGTAAATGCTAGTATACAGGTGTGTGTTTTTCCAATTTTTTTTTGACAGGCAGAGTGGACAGTGAGAGAGAGAGACAGAGAGAAAGGTCTTCCTTTGCCATTGGTTCACCCTCCAATGGCCTCCGCGGCCAGCACGCTGCGGCCGGTGCACCGCGCTGATCCAATGGCAGGAGCCAGGTGCTTCTCCTGGTCTCCCATTGCGTGTGCAGGGCCCAAGCACTTCGGCCATCCTCCACTGCACTCCCGGGCCATAGCAGAGAGCTGGACTGGAAGAGGGGCAACCGGGACAGAATCCAGCGCCCCGACCAGGACTAGAACCCGGTGTGCCGGCGGCGCAAGGCGGAGGATTAGCCTGTTGAGCCACGGTGCCAGCCTCCAGATTTTTGAAAGTCCAGTTCCTTTACTTGTCAGAGGAATGGCTGGTGTAGGGATAACAATATCTGAAGGGGAACAGCAGTGTCCAGTGTATGGCATGGACTTGCGCTCACTCAGTTTCTTCTTCCTTTTCTGTCTTTTAGGACGTGTGTACCTTAAGCACAAGTTCAGCATTAAGTGCCCCAAGTGAGAAAGCAACTTATTCCCTTTTCAGGGGTGACTCTGAGAGTTCCTGGGTTTAAATATAGACACTCAGAACAGGTACTTGGCGTTGATGTTAAGACACCACTTTGCGGGGCTGGCGCTGTGGCTCACTTGGTTAATCCTCCACCTGTGGCGCCGGCATCCCACATGGGCGCCGGGTTCTAGTCCCGGTTGCTCCTCTTCCAGTCCAGCTCTCTGGTTGGCCCGGGAAGGCAGTGGAGGATGGTCCAAGTGCTTGGGCGCCTGCCCCTGCATGGGAGACTAGGAGGAAGCACCTGGCTCCTGGCTTCGGATTGGTGCAGCGCTGGCCGTAGCAGCCATTTGGGGAGTGAACCAACAGAAGGAAGACCTTTCTGTCTGTCTGTCTGTCTGTCTGTCTCTCTCTCTGCCTATAACTCTGGTGTACCTGAGTTCCATTCCAGGTTATGCTCTCAGTTCTAGCTTCTTCCTAATGCAGAACCTGGGAGGCCACAGTAATGGCCTTGGCCACCCACATGGGAAACCTGGACTGAGTTCCATGCTCTCGAGCATTGGGGAGTGAATCAGTGGATGAGCAATCTCCATCTTTCTCTATCTCTCTGCCTCTCAAATAAAAAAAAGTAATTTATGAATTAAAAAGAGAAGTGGAACTCTTCATTTAAAAATATGTATATAAAGAAATAACAATATCCAATGATATAAAGGCAAAACAATAGGGATCCCTTGAAGAAGATGATGGTTAGTGATGATTAATAATAATCTGAATTACTGTGATGAGTTCAGTCCCTGGAGACAGTCTTTCAGGTAAAAAAGTGTTGGGGTGGATATTAGAACTCTTAGAAACTTTTTCTAGAAAACAGTTGATTAAAGAGACATAGGAGAATTCATCAAGCAAGTGAGTGGGTGGGGAGTCCAGTTTGTCACCTCATCTTTGTGTGAGCTGTGTGGAGACATAGATTGGCAATGCAAAGCCACGCTTGCCAGACGCAGGAGTGAGGCAAAGCCACGGGGCAGTGACTGGCAGAGAATGGAGAGGAAACAAGAGGTGTGGGGAATTGGACCCTGGACACAAGCCTGCTGCAGAGGCTGCAGTCTCCAAGAGATGCTGATAAGGATGTGCTGAGTCCCAGACAGGAAAGAGCCTCGCTCTGCACAATCTGCAAGACACTCATGTCTGGGGCTGAAAGATGCATTAGTAAGAAAAAGCTGGAGCTGAGGCTGGAGCCTGACGCAAGGGTGATGGACAGCAAAGGGAGTGATAAGGAGCAGTGCCTGAAAGGAGCTACTTGAGGGTTTTAAAGCATGCCAAGCTCAGTAACCTGAGCTCCAACGTGCGACTGACTCCAGTGAATGCACTTTCATCCCGAAATTCCCTTACAGTGCATAAAGTTAAGCTGTGCACTTAGGGTGTCTGCGAGCCGTACTGGAATACACAGGGTAGGACAAAGGCAGCATTCTAAAGAAGGATGGAAGGTGGCTAAATGTGGTCCTCTTGGCTCAGCTAATCATTCTTGTTTAGGGGAAAATATATACAAATGAATATCATGGGAAAATGTGGAATAGTGACAAAACATCCAGTAGATGGTTGGATGTGTAGATTGAAAGGTGAGAGATACAAAGCCATGTTCACTGCTTGTTTGGGGTTAATGTCACCCTCCTGCTGGTTCATTTCTGAGTCAATGCTCACTGGACCACTGCATGCAGTACCCTGAAGAGCCAGCCGTGTATCCTGGAGGTGATTCTGCTCCTGCCCTGAGACCAGGATCTTTGGCAGAGTGTTTCCCTATTTTTATCCTTACTGATTATAGCAAAGGGGGAAGTCATGTCTCCGACTCCTGGTGAGGCTCAGCATCACTTTGTATCTGAAAGTGGTCATCTAGGGGATGGCATTGGGGCACAATGGGTTAAGCCAATGCTTGGGACATAGCATTCCATATTGGAGTGCCTGGGATCAAACTCTGCCTCTGCTTCAGATCTAGCTTCCTACTAGTGCACCTGGGAGGCAGCAGATGGTGGCTCAAGTATCCAACTCCCTGCCATACACATGGGAGACCTAAATGGAGTTGTATACTTCTGGCTTTGGGTTGGCTCAGCCCTGGCTGTTGTGGGTATTTGAGGAATATATCAATGGATGGAAGATTCTCTCTCTCTCTCTCTCTCTCTCTCTCTCTCTCTCTCTCTGTCATCCTGTCTTTCAAATAAAGAGATGATTTTGAAAGTGGTCATCAAATCAAAGGCTACAGCTGCCAAACTATCAAAAGAGTGGCCGGCATTGAGGTGCGGTGGTTTCAACCATTGCCACCTGCATCACCAGCATCCCATATGAGCACTGTCCTAGCTGTTCCATTTATGATCCAGCTCCCTGCTAATGTGTCTGAGAAGGCAGTGGATTATGGCTGAGGCTCAGGCACCTTTGTGGCAGATTGGAGGGAGTTCTTGCCTCCTGGCTTCGGCCTGACCTAGCCCCATCCATTATAGCCACTTGGAGAGTGAACCAATGAATGGACTCAATCTCTCTCTCTCTCTCTCTCTCTTTGTCTCTCCTTCTCCCTCTGTAACTCTGCCTTTCAAATAAATAAATAAATCTTTAGAAATTTATTGATAGAGTACTTCAATGTTCTGAGGTTGGAATTAAATGCCACTTAAAATAGAAATTTGTTTTTTTTTCCTTTTATCATTTTTTTCTTACTGTAAAATTGTGTGCATTGCCATAAAACTGAGGTTTGTTTTCACTTTTTAGGTTTAAGTGTTTAGATCATGACATCTTAAAAACTTTTTAACACAGAACTCCAAATGTCATTCACTCATTGAACAAGCATTTGTTGCATGTTTAATGTGTGCTAGGAGCTGCTGTTGGCACTCAGGTAAAATGTGGCACCTGCTTTCAAGAGGTTGCAGACAAGATGTGGTGATGTCCTTTTTTAATTTTTAAAAACTTTTGACAGGCAGAGTGGACAGTGAGAGAGAGAGACAGAGAGAAAGGTCTTCCTTTTGCCGTTGGTTCATGCTCCAATGTCCTTTTTAATACATAGACTTTTACATGCCAGTTATTCTTAGAAAGAAGTCTTCCAATTGTGGAATAAAAATATTGTTGAATACATGGAAAATAGTTTGATTAAACTGGACTTAAAGGAAAAAAGGGACAATGTAGGTTGCATGGGTCTATATCTGCCTTGGCTCCAATAGCTTTGTGACATTGATCAACTAAGTCTAAGTCTGTTTCATCATTTTTAAGATGGGGACCATGAGGATTCTATGTCATAGTTATGTTGAAAAATTAAATTAGATAATATATGTAGAATAGTTATAGTAAGGACTATTTAATAAACTTTAGCTATTATTATATATTGTAGTAATAAGTACAGCACTGACATCCTTATCAGTGATTTTGTTTTCTTTAACAGAATATTATTTTTTTAATTCCCAAATAAAACATGAGTTTAAAAGTTTTAGATGTGGTTGTTAGGAGTATGACAAGGAGCTGAAATGTCAAGAGGATATACTGGGGGGCTGGTGCTGTGGCGTAGTGGGCTAAGCTTACGCTTGTGGTGCTGGCATCCCATATGGACACTAGTTCAAGTCCCAGCTGCTCCACTTCCATTCCAGCTCTCTGCTATGGCCTGGGAAAGCATTGGAAGATGGCCAAAGTGCTTGGGCCCCTGCGTTCAGGTGGGAGACCCAGAGGAAGCTCATGGCTCCTGGCTTTGGATCTGCTCAGCTCCAGCCATTGCAGACATTTCGGGAGTGAAGCAGTGGATGGAAGGCCTTTCTCTTTCTCTTCCTCCCTCTGTAACTCTGCCTCTCAAATAAACAAATACATCTTTTAAAAAAAGAGGCTATTTTGGAAAGAGCTCTGGTTCTGGAATTTAAATGTGAGTATTTGTCTGAACTCCACCATTTAATATCTATGAACACTAGTAGAAAAGTAGCTTTCACAGCCTGTTTCTTTTTTTTTTTTTTTTTTTGCAGGCAGAGTGGACAGTGAGAGAGAGAGACAGAGAGAAAGGTCTTCCTTTTGCCGTTGGTTCACCCTCCAATGGCCGCCGCGGTCGGCGCGCTGCGGCCGGCGCACCGCGCTTGTCCGATGGCAGGAGCCAGGTGCTAGGTGCTTTTCCTGGTCTCCCATGGGGTGCAGGGCCCAAGCACCTGGGCCATCCTCCACTGCACTCCCGGGCCACAGCAGAGGGCTGGCCTCACAGCCTGTTTCTTAATCTGTAAAATGGGTCCAATAATGTTTACTTCATCTGAAGCATGATGAAGATAAAATATAATAGGATTGGTGAAAATGATTCACAATGGGCACTATGATGCATAAATAAAGGTTATTATTCAATCAGGGCAGGCATTGTGTCGCAATGGGTTAAGACATTGATCAGAATGCTGTTAGCCCATATCTGAATGCCTGGAATAAATCTCCAGCTCTGCTTCTGGTCCAGCTTCCTGGTATTGTGAACCCTGGGAGGCAACAGATTATATCTCAAATATGTGGGTGCCTGCCACCTAAGTGGGAGACTGCTGGAGTTCTGCGCTCCTGGCTTCAGGCTGGCCCAACCCTGGCTACTGTATTTGGGAAGTGAACCAGTGAATGCAAGGTCTCTCTCCCTTTCTCTCTCAAGTAAATAAAAATAAATAAGTAAGTAAACTTGAAATCATAATGATCATGTTTCTTCCTCCTAGGCTGATGCTTATATTGATTATAGATGACTAACTGGCAAAAGATGTGATGGCAGTTTCTAAGTATTTTAAGTGAAAGTTAGTTACATTTCTATTTCCAGAAATAGGTTACAGATTTGGAGAAAGTTTGGAAAAATAAAAGACCTGGATTCTAGTTCTTCACTTTGCCTCTTGTCTGTTCTGTTTGTGTATGCAAATTATTTAACTCCTCTGTGTCTGTTTCTTTTTAGAATTTTACATTTGGAGACAATTTCAAACATGAGAAGGTGGTAGGAATAGTCAGAGGAATACTTGCATACCAGTGACCTAGATTCTTGTTTTTTCTATTTTATTTCTCATATACAGATGCTCCTTAACTTATGATGTGGTTGTGTCTTTTTATTTTAAGATTTATTTTTATTTATTTGAAAGGCATAGTTTCAGAGAGAGAGAGAGAGAGAGAGAGAGAGACATAGAGACAGAAAGAGCGAGATCCAAATGGCAACTATGTGTGGGCTGAGCCAGACCAATGCCAGGAGCCAGGAGCTTCTTCCTGGTCTCCCATATGGGTGACAGGGGCCTAAGGACTTGGGCCATCCCCCACTGGTTTCCCAGGCACATTAGCAGGAAGCTGGATTGAAAGTGAACAGGTGCTCATTTGGAATGCTAGCATCCTCACTTTGCCACATGTGGGCCCTTTGGGATTGTGCCTTGATAAATCCATTCTAAGTTGAAAACGTTGCAAGTTAAAATTGCATTTAATATGCATAAATTACTGAACATCATTGCTGAGCTGAGCCTACCCTAAACATACTTAAAACACTTAAATTAGCCTATAGTTGGGCAAAATTGCAAAGCCTATTTTATAATAAAGTGTTGCACATTCATTTTATGTATGGAAAGTAAAAAAAAATGGTTATATGGGTAAGCTTTGGTAGTGTAAAGTCATAAAATTGTGAATTGAATCATTGTACATTGGGATCCATGTGTGTGTGTGTGTGTGTGTGTGTGTCTGTCTGTCTGTCTGTCTAGAAAGGAAGTAAAGCTATCCTCTCCTGCCTCCTCCCCAAATCCCAGCTTCTTGACCCATTGAGAGTGCTGCACACATTGTATGGCTATATTTTATTTCAGTGTGTGACTCTGCTTCTTATTCTTTAAAATGGACACAGATATTTATTTATGCAATGTGCTACATAAAGCTGCCAACATCAAATGAAAATTTTTAAATCATTTCATGCCCTCATAACCATTCTGTTTTAGTACTATAGTTTTAATGACCTATAGTTATTTTAAAATTTATGCTGTATAAGTGAAATGGTCACCTTTTTATTTGATTATTGTTTATACCCACTGCCTATTTACCACTGAACTAGGATCTTTTTATTTGTTAAGCTTTTTGTTTAGTGAAGCATTAAGCTCTTGACTATAATGTTAATTTAAAATATGCTAACTCAAGCCTGCGTCCAGTCTCACTAGGCTAATCCACCACCTTGCAGCGCCAGCACACTGGGTTCTAGTCCGGGTCGGGGCACCAGATTCTGTCCTGGTTGCCCCTCTTCCAGGCCAGCTCTCTGCTGTGGCCCAGGAGTGCAGTGCTTGGGCCCTGCACCTGCATGGGAGACCAGGAGAAGCACCTGGCTCCTGCTATCGGATCAGCGCGGTGTGCTGGCCACAGTGCGCTGGCCACGGCGGCCATTGGAGGGTGAACCAATAGCAAAGGAAGACCTTTCTCTCTGTCTCTCTCTCTCACTGTCCACCCTGACTGTCAAAAAAAATATATATGCTAACTCAAAAACTAAAAAAAGAAGGAAGGAAGCAAAGAAGAGGGAAAGAAATAAAGGAAGAGAGAGAGAGAAGAAAGAAATAGAGGAAGGATGGGAGCGGGGAAGGGAAAATAATTATAAGAATTGTACCTAGGGCCAATGTTGAATCTGTTCTCTTTGCTTTAGAATTACATTAGCATGAAAAAAAGTATCAGAAAAAATAATTATGGGCAAAAAAAATCAAGTTACATCAAAGTTCAGAGGACTTACAAATTGCAGTAATGTAGACTATGAAAGTCCATTGTCTATTTGTATAACAAGCTGATGATTCGTGCCAGATTTGTGCCTGTGGTGAGGGAAAAGAGAATGAAGCCCTTACCTTGTGCATGATACTTTTTGAGTTGAACACCTTGATTAGGATTTATATCTTTTCAGTGTAATTTTTCACTTTAACATTTGCCATTTTATATGGTCTATTTGATGATAGTTATGAACAAATTTGAGAAAAGGTCATAGAAACTGGAGGGCAGTTGCTGCTCAATGGCAGAACAATGGAGCTGTAAAGTTTAGGAAGAGCTCAATTTTATTTCTCTTGGTCCTCCCTTTAGCAGTGAAAATGACATGCTATGTTATCAGTACACACAACAATTGAGATGCTAAGAGGAAATAGAGAAGCACTGTGTTAGAGAAGTGTTTGATGTTGGCTGTATAGGCTTTGCGGAAAAAAAGTATGAACAAAGTATTCTTATAGACCAAATAAATTACTTTTTACAGACTTCTTTTTCAGCATTCACTGTAATAAGGTTTAGCCATACAAAAATATGGATAATTCTCTGCCACATTATCTTCACATTCTGAACAGAAGTCACCCTTCTATCAGAAGTTGAAATAATGATCAGCATGATGTTTTTGTAATTCTCACCAGATATGAAGTCACATTTTCCAATGGATTAAAATATGACCAATAGCCTAAAAACGTGAACTAAAATGTTCATCTCCTGTAACATACTTCTTTCATTTCTCTGCGAATCATAAAGACTTCCTTTAGACACTTATGACAATAACAAAAAGAAAATCTGGAACATGTTTTTAAAATTAAAATTATTTTTCAAAAAGTCAAAGCATACTTAGGTATTCTACATTAATCTTTGTATACTGAATTTTGAAATTGCATTTCTTTATAATGTAAAATAAAAATATAAATTAATTAATGTGAAACAAACAATACAATAATTTTACTTCTTTTACAAATCATTTTAACATAAATTATAAAAATGCATAATTGTATACACTCTCATGCAATTTATTTATCTATGAAGAATTATTCCTATACTTCTCTTGGAAAAGTTCCAGTATCTAAGGAAATATTTCAAATTTTTTTTCCCAAAGAGGGATAGATAGTTCAACAGTTCTAAGGCAATAGATTTCCCAAATATTGATCAAATGTGATATATTTGGAAAGATTTGAAATATGAAGCTATGAGGTAGGAGTCAGAAGTCATGAGTTCTAACACCAGCTACTCCACTTCCCAGGTCTTTAGATGTAAGGCACATGGCAGATTCTTTCCCAAATTCACTTTTCTGGAGCACAAAAACTGAAGGTGTGCTTTGCTTACCCAAATATGGCACATTTCAATTGAGTGAAAATTGTTTTAAGGGGTGATGGTTAATATTGTCATTATCATTTTGAGTTGTAGTATTCTTTTGCCATTGGTTAAAAATTGCTGTTACAAAGAATGCTTTCTATAATAAAACTAATTACTTTCAGATCATCCATAGCAACAATGTTTGGTTATGTCTATTAAAATGAATTTTCCAAAAGAAGTACATCTGAAAAATACTTTTTCTTGTATTTGTTCCAATCCCAAGCATGCTTTACACCACCTTTTTTTCACTGTAGCACTCAACAAGGGTGTCCACATTGAAAAAGAGCTGGGCTCATCCCTTCATATTGTCGCTGGGCCCTAAAATCGGCACATGAATTTACGTTAGTCCTGGTGGAATTTCATTAATTTGCACAACTGGGCAAAGTCTGTACTGTAGGAAGGGTCTTCAAAAAATTCATGGAAAATACATATTTTGAAAAAAACTGTGCATGGATTTCCCTTTTTTGTATCAAAATACACTTATCCTGTAATTCCTTTTCCCATGAATTTTTTGAAATTCCTTGTAGAATGAGTTTTGCTGTTTGGGGCAGGTCTTTGAAAAGCTCAGTCCCATGTTTCCTCAGTTGTGGGATGAGATTTTTCTTAGATCTCGATTGAGAAGCAAACTAGGTATGTCATTCTGTCTTTATCTTGGTCACTTTACTCACTCTTGTCGGTTCTCTTATTTAGGTACATTGTAGAATAAACACAAAGGAAAGATGATAGTGAATGGAACAGTAAGGTGAATATTTTAAAGCAATCAGTCTTCAACACTAACTTTGTTTCCAACTGGAACTTCAGTCCAGCTGTGTACTCTCAGCAAAGAGCCAGTGTCTTCTATCTTCCGGGTATTTAATCTTATGGTTATGGTGAGATGCTAAGGTACATCTTTAACATTTTGTGTTTCTATATTTTACTTGCATTTCCTAGAAAACCCACCCCAAGTTCTAAATTATTTAAGAAACAACTAATAAGATTTGCGAGCTGGGATAGACTGTGTGATAAATTCCTCTTTCTTCCAAGTAAGTTAAATCCTGTCACCTCACTTTCTAATCATTCTGCAAAGGAAAACACCATTCTTAGACAAAGAATTTTTGCAATCAAGTCCCACAACAACAACAACAACCCCCTATGATTCACAATGGAGTTTATAGAGCTTATTAATTTGTGCTGTCCAGGAGATAGTGGACAGGTCTATGTATGTAGCACTATTCCTGAAATTCTTGCCTCATCATCATTTTACAGGTCCTTAAAAATAGAATTGTCACCATGTCCTCAGTCCAATCCTCAAGAGAATCAATTGATAACGTGGAATCCTGCATGTGAGTGACACCCAGCTATACAATTTCACATTTAATCAAGAAAGATGGGAATTCTAGTTGGCCTATTGTCTATTTGAATCTGTCTCTGGCAGGAATCCAGCTGGCTCTAATACAGCCCTGGAGAGTTGAAGTGGGCAGAAGATGGAAAAAGAAAAAAATGAAGCCGGAGTATTAGTGGCTGAGAGAATATCTTCCACACTGCCAGAGAATGCCTGGCATAGCTGTAGATTTGTGGCTGATTAGTTTCCTAAAAATTTTCAATGACAAAAAAATGTAACCTGCTATACCAGTTGTCTCTCACCATTCTGTGAATGCGTAATGAAGGCCTGTAGCAGGAATTGGATGCATCGCTTTCAAGCTATGCTTGATAGATGCAGATGTTTGAAACTCAACTTCTGCCTTAATGTTTCTAATAATATAAAATTAGAAGCATGAATAAAAATCTATGATGAATAGCAATTAGTGCAAACTGTACATAACTAAGAATAACATTATATGACAAGTTTTAAGTGGGAAGAGAGCACATATGAGAGGGAAATTATTGATGTTGGGAGAGGTAGGAATGAAAGTTCCAAAGGAGTAACCAGGTATTCAAACCCAGCTACTTTAGGATAGTGGGATGGTGAAATACTGGTAAAGGAAGATTAGATTAAGAGTGGTATGTAAGACGCATGGAAGTAAGAAAAAGTATAGATCTCAATTTAGAATCACAAGGTGATGCAGAACCATATTAAAATCCTTCGTTTCCCCTACCATCATTTTTAATTTCAAGAAAACTGTTGCTCATGTAGACTTATCTTAAGGGAATGGTAGGCTACCTGTGAAGGAGGTGAATCGTGTAATCTAGAGGGAAGAATGACAAAATAAAGGCAACAGGATGATGGCATGGCCCTGAAAGACTAGCCAATAAGCTCCCAATCACATTAGTAATGGCAAGCAATTCAAGAATTCAGGATTCCAATGGTTTTTTTCTACCATCCCTACTTTTGCTCTTATTCAGCAAATTCTCTTCATTGCTAGTACTATGTGCTTAATGATTTCCAAGTTTTGAAAAGCTATCAAGAAAATAACGAAACATACTTTCTGATATATTATTTGCCCAGCAGGAAAGATGATTTACCTGAAGCCAAAGAGGCATTCCCAGAATAAACTAAGCTTGCAAAGGTGTTATGACCATGACAGAAACAATTGTGCTACAGAGTTAACCAGAATGGCATGCTGATAGGGAACTATTTCTGTGACAAACTGGCTGAGGAGAACAACAATAGCTAATTGTGGAGTTTTTTATATTGCTTATTTTTTTTCTGTTTTCTGTCAGTATTTTTGTGTCAAAAAAGTGACTTTATGACAGAATATGTTTTGATTACACTGGTGTTCCTTTTTTCCCACTTTGTACAGTCGTTTTTTTCTTTTTTTCTCCAAAAGGACTATACTTCTCCAATTCTAGATGTCATTGCACCTCCAAGACAGGTCTAAAAGCTTCACATACAAGAGTAGAATCCTGAATTGAAAGTGAACCAAGGGGCTGGCATCATGGCGCAGTAGGTTAATCCTCCACCTCAGTGCCAGCATCCCATATGGACACCAGTTCGAGTCTCAGCTGCTCCTCTTTCAATCCAGATCTCTACTCTGGCCTGGGAAAACAATGGAAGATGGCCTGAGTGCTTGGTCCCCTGTACCTGCGTGGGAGACTGGGAAGAAGCGCCTGGCTCCTGGCTACAGATTGGCAAAGCTCCAGCCGCTGCAGGAAGACCTCTCTCTGTCTCTCCCTCTCACTGTCTGTAACTCTATCTCGCACATAAATGAATAAAATCTTAAAAAAAGAAAATGAAGCTAGATATCTAAAATTAAGACGTTCAGGAGCATCAGGTCATGTTCTACTCCCTAACCTCCCAATCAGGACATAGGCATTTACCTAATTGGGTATGGAATAAAGAAAGCCTGTGCAAAGCCTGGCAGCTAAGGCCAACTTTTTGGTTTGTGCAGTTGATGCTTATTGATCTGCATATATTTTCCCGCTGGTTCACTGTGCTGGGTATCACAATTCAGTGGCTAGCCATTAATATAAATTGGCTCATGTTGATTAGACTCATGCCTGGCAATCCTGAGTGAGATACAGACTACAGGTGCTGATCCTTAGGCTGGCATTCCTTCCATCAGGACCAGAGTATATGCTCAGAAAACTACTTTGGTGAAATGAAACAGGCCAAAATCTTCATTAGAAAGTTGAAGGGAACCTAAGTCTCTTTTGAGAATCAAAATCCTGTCACGTCTCCACGGTTGTTGCAATTTCCTCGAATTTTTAGTAGCAAGCTGGAATTTCAATTTCAAATCTCGCCAACTTAAGCTGTGAATTTTTTCAGTGTTACTGCCAAGCATACAAGTGGCCTTCAAAAGTTCATAGGTGGGGCCAGAGCTGTGGCTTAGCAGGTAAAGCTATTACCTGCAGTGATGGCATCCCATATGAGTGCTGAGTCCAGTCCCAGCTACTCCACTTCTGATCCAGCTCTCTGCTATGGCCTGGAAAAGCAGTAGAAGATGACTCAAGTCCTTGGGCCCCTGCACCCATGTAGGAGACCCAGAAAAATCTCCTGGATCCTGGCTTCTGGCTTCAGATCAGAGCAGTTTTAGCCATTGCGGCCATTTGGGGAGTGAACCAGCAGATGAAAGACCTCTTTTTCTCTCTCTCTTTCTGTGCCTATCCTTCTCTCTGTGCAACTCTTTCAATTAAATAAATAAATCTTTAAAAAAAAATCATAGACAATTCATGGACTTCAAAGTTTTTTTGCACCACAATAGACATCTTTTTACAATAAATGTCTTTGTCATAGATTGCCTTGATTATGTTGAGGAGTGTTCCTTCTATACCCAGTTTGCTTAAGGTTTTCATTATGAAAGGATGTCGTGGTTTATCAAATGCTTTCTCTGCATCTTTTGAGGTAAATCATATAGTTTTTGTTCTGCAATGTCTTTTTTTTTTTTTACTTATTGACAAGCAGAGAGACAGACACAGAAACAGATAGGCGGATAGAACGAGATCTTCTATCAGTTGATTCACTCCCCAAATGCCTGCAACATTGAGGGCTGGGTCAGGACTAAAGCAGCAGCCAGCAACCCAATCAGGGTTTCCCATATGAGTGGCAGGGACCCAAGAACCTGAGACATCACCTGCTGCCTTCCAGGGTGCACATTAGCAGGAAGTGAGAATTCGGAGCAGATCCAGGACTTAATCTAGGCATTCTAAACACGGGATGTGGCATCCCAAGTGATGATTTAACTGCTGTGCCAAATGCCTGCCCCAGGTTGGTCTTTTAATTTCATTTTCACACAAACCCCTTGAAGTACTCTTGTACAGTACAAGCATCTTAAATGGCAAGCACAATCTTCCACTTTTAACAAAACTATACCAAATCCTAAAAAGTGTCTATTGCTTTACATAGGACTTCATTAAGGAATGGCTTTCCTGTTTTGAAGAGGAAGATGATTGAAACAAATAAAAAATTAAAGGGCAAAATAAGAGGGGGTAGGAAAAGAAGCAGGGAATGAGGAAACCACTTACAAACCTTACAACTGAGAATGATTTGTCACTGCGTATTGTATACAGGTGTCCAAATATCCCCCTGCATTCTGAGGATCTATACAATTATCATGTGTCAAATAGAGACAAAAAAGAATGACTTGTTTTTGCATTGAAGAGGGAAGGGTATATATCTCCTGTAAAATAAATCACTCATGTGTTGTGTCAACAGTTGTCAATCAGCCTCCTTCAGGGCAGGGTCTGAAGTTGTAGGAGCAGAACAGCTTCCACAGTTCATCTCCCCCTGCCTCTGACCCTTCATTTGGTGTCTCTGAGTACCAACATTTCCTTAGGTGAAAGAAAAGAATTGCAGATCTTTGGCAGAAGTAGTTTGTTGTTCTGACTTGAAAGTTCATTACTTAACGCCAGGTAAACACTAGGCTGTTACTTGGTGAACCATTTTCTTAATTTGAGAAAATAACCTGTTTATTGTAGGAGGAATATGATTGGTGTGTGTGTATAAATCACAGTTGTGTATTGTTTCTTATGTCTGTTAGTGATCATAAAATTAGATTTTATCTGTTTTAATTGTACTATATATTCACATATATTCACCCATGCTTGTGTTTTGGTTTTCCCAAATGCAGCCTGTAACAAACAGACACTTGCCCCACAATGACCACTGTGGCTTTGACTTTGGAATTGTAAGGTGCAACCAAGTGAAATTTCCCTCAGCAACCCTGATACCCTTAGCTGGAGCCTCCCTCCTCTGTGTGCTGGACTCCACACCTCAGTGGAGTCTTTGTCATTTTTCTCCCTTTCTTCCTCTGTTTGACCCACCACCGAGTTATGTTATTGTTATTCATTATTTCATCATTTAAAAAAACTTATTTGAATTTGGGGACCCTCCTAATTATCTGCTTTTCTCTTTCTTTGTCTCTCTCTCTCTTCCCATTCCTGAAAAAAATACTTAGTTTACTGTAAAGTCCAACCTCTCTACCTGATGTACAGGATACCCTAGACTCCAGTCTAGCTTAGCTAGGACATGACCATGTTTAACATAGAAAAGGGCCCAAAGGGGATGGGCTTTCAGTACAGTGGTTAATAGGCCACTTGAATCCATATGCATCCATATGCAAGTGCCTGGGTTCAGAGGTTGGCTGTGCTTCCAATTCTAGCTTCTTGTTAATGCACACTCTAGGAGGCAGTAGTGATGACTTAAGTGCTTGAGGGTCCTCATTGCCCATGTGGGAGACCTGGACTGAGATCCTCGCTTTGGCATTTGGAAAGTGAACTCACAGATGGAAGATCTCTCTGTGTCTGTGTCTGTGTTTCTCTCTCTCAAATAAACAAGGGGGCGGGGTGTGGGAGAGGAAAAGGGCTCAGAGTAGAGGCAAGGAAGAGTCTTACTCTAGCTCTTCTTTTCTTTTCCTCTCTTACTCCAAACTTTTCTTTCTCTTCCTCTTCTTTTTCTCTTCCTCTCACCTCCTTCTCCTTTTTGCCCAAGCTACTCCTTTTACTGTATTTTCAAATTGCATCTATATGAAACTTTTGGTTTAAAACATTTTAAGGGGCTGACACTGTGGTATAGTACACTCAGCCTCTGTCTGCAGAGCCAGCATCCCATATGGTTGCAGGTTCAAATCCTGACTGATCCAATTCTGGTCCAGCTCCCTGCTAGTGTGCCTGTGAAAACAGCAGAACATGGCCCAAGTCCTTGGGCCTCTGCACCCACATGGGAGACTTAGAGGAAGCTTCTGGCTCCGGCTTGGCCTGGCCCAGCCTTAACTGTTGCAGCAGTTTGGGGAGTAAACCAGTGGATGGAAGATCTCTCTATTTCTCTCTCTCTCTCTCTTTCTCTCTCTGTAACTCTGCCTTTCAAATAAATAAATAAATAAATATATTTTTTTTAAAATTTAAAAAGTAGCCTACTTTTAAAAGAAAAATATGATTTCTGTATAACAACCCTTTATGAAAACCGTAGTCCCATTTTATAGACAAGGAAACCAAGCTAAAGAGAGTGTGAATACACAGTCCAAGTGATGGGTTTGGACATCCAACAAATCCTGCCCAGAGCAGATCCCAGCTTCTCCAACAGGGGGCTCTGTTGACAGTCATTTTCACTTAATGAGTATGTAATAACTGATATTTAACCAAAAAATTTCTTTGCACTGCTCCTGGGATTTTTGTGTGTATATCGTCTCCTTACAGGTAACCTAGATATGCCTTCTCAGCAAGAATGGTACCCTATATTGTTTTGTAGACCTCTCTGCACTTGAGATAGAAACACACACACAGGAAGTTCTTAAATACAATGGAACTTTGTTTGGCCTGTTCCTTTTGGCTCTGCTTCTACTTAAGAGGCATATTGTGGCTGTTCTAAGAACAGCAACTCAACTGCTGGAAAGTAAAGAGGTTTAAACTATTTGATACTGAGCACCCCCAAATCTCCTTTACTAAATATAGATGTCAGGCATGAAAAAGAACGTGATAACACGTGTGAAGACTCTAAGTGTCCAGAATAAAAAAAAAAAGTATTGCATATCTTATGCTTTCATGCATGGACTATATTTCTTAAACACAGCAGCATGACGTTCTCAAGAGGAAAAAAAGAGAACATGATTTGTAGGGGCCTCTTCTGCGATGCACTTCTTGTAAGATGAAAGCTAAACACTAAAGTTTCAAGAAGTTCTGGATGCACTGCCAAGCACATCTGTCTGCTTGGACATTCTATTTGGGGAGAGATTGATGATTGGCAGGTGAAGGCTAAGGGGAGGGGTTACACTGGCAGGTAGTCTATTTAGAGAGCACGTTAGATTATAGAAAGGTGAATTTGGTGCTAAGCCCTGTTAGTGATGTGAGTTTGAAGACAATATCCGCAGGTGCATGCTTCTAAAGAGACTTATCTATAAATGCACACTCTGAATGCAATTAATGTTTTTTTTTCACCCTGAATCTGGGATGGCTAACACCTTGTAATAGCCTAACCTTCCCTTTTATTTTGAATTGATATAGCAGCTGTTGCCTATAAGTTTTAACACCATTCTACAAAACTGGACAATAAACAACACTCTCTGGAATTAAGTTTTCCATTTTGGTCATTAGGAATGTGCAATTATTGCTCAGAAAAAATTGAGAGAGTATTGGGTAATATTTAGGCATCTTTCATCTAGAAAATACAGGGACATTTTCCTGAGCTTGAAACAACCTTGTTTCAGGCCTTCTTGGTATTCTATGAAGTGAAAAAGGTTCATATTAGTAGTGCTACTTGCAGATAGGAAAAAAATCATAGAACAAAGCAATAAAAAAAAAACCTAGCTGAGTTAATTGTAACAACATATTGAATACCTAGTAGCAGTAGTTCGTAGTTCAACTAAAGATTTGGGCAATGCCTTCCAAAGAATAGATTATGGGGGCGCTGTGGCGCAGTGGGTTAATGCCCTGGCCTGAAGTGCAAGCATCCCATATGGGTGCCGGTTCTAGTCCCGGTTGCTCCTCTTCCTATCCAGCTCTCTGCTGTGGCCTGGGAAGGCAGTAGAAGATGGCCCAAGTCCTTGGCCCCTGCACCCATGTGGGAGACCCAGAAGAATCTCCTGGCACCAGATCGGTGCAGCTCTGGCTGATGTGGCCATCTGGGGAGTGGCCAGCGGATGGAAGACCTCTCTCTTGTTGCCTCTTCTCTCTGTGTGTGACTCTGACTTTCAAATAAATAAATGAATCTTTTTTTTTTTTTTTTTAAGAATAGATTACAACTGAGGTAAGGGAAAAGCACTGTGGTGCAGTGGGTTAAGCCACCACTAGGGACGCCCTATCCCATCCTGGAGTTCCTGGTTCAAGTTCTGGCTATTTTACACTTCTTATCCTGCTTTCTGCTAATCACTAAGGAGCAGCAGCTTATGGCCCAAGTACTTGGGTTCCTGTCACCCACATGGAAAACTCAGATGGAGTTCTTGTCTCCTAGCTTTGAGCCGGCCTGGGCCTGGCTGTTGTGGGAATTTGGGAAGTAAAACAGAAAATGGAAGTGCTCAATCTTGTAATCTCTCTTTCCCTCCCTCCCTCCCTCTCTCTCTTCCTCTCTCCCTCTCTCCCTTTCTCTGTCTCTCTCTCTCCTTTTCTCTGTTACTCAACCTTTCAACCAAATAAACCTTTAAAAAAATTGAGGTGAAATGAAGCAATAGCAAAACTATATGACCATAGATGAAGATCCACATAGAATCAATTGCTTAGGAACAGAAAATTCAAATGTTATTTTATAACATGCTTAGATATGTGGCAAGACAAGTCCCTGCCTTATACTGATACTCTTCTTTTGCAAAGATGTCTAGACTTGCTCACGAATTTACTATCCGCATGAACTTTACAATCTTTTTTATTTTTAATTTAATAAGAGCCATATGGGCTCTTGTGAGTTCCCAAGCTCTCCACCTACTGTCAACATTTAACCTTGTGCTAGCATTTGATGAGTATGACGTGAAATTCATAGGATAATTTTGGAAGACTATACCTTGTATGATTACAGCTTTTCGTCTAGAAACATGGCTGAATGTTCATAGCATAGAGATTTAATTTAATTGCACCCACTACGGTTAAACCATAGCATGATCAAGTCCCCTAGATTCACATTTTAGAAACCTAGAAGTAAACTCCTTTAGATTTGCACCTGTGTTATAAAAAGGGTCTAATAAAGGTAAGGTGGAAGGTAAAGTGGGGGGCTACTATTTTTTTAATTAACAAAAGCTTAACACACTATTGTACAGGAGTACATGGACCATATATCTTGAGAGCAAAGAGAAACAGTTTAGCCACTGTAGTTGAAGATGAGGTCAAGCAACATCATTGCTAAAACTTCTCTTTGAAAGTACTACATGCACGATGGCTGAAGGAGCCAGCTTTAGAAACACTGCCATCCTGAGAAGTTCCCTGGCCCAGGGCAGGTGCAGACCAGATGACCAGGGTTGGAAAACATATCATTTCATCTATCCCAAGATCCTGAAAACTGGAATTGAATGACCAATGGTCAAGGACATGGTTTCTAAGTGGCATTCAGTGCTTTGTTAGAGAATTTCCCAGTCAGCTGCCCTACTGGGTGGGGGGAAGGCACCAGCAGAATGTTCCATGTCTGATGGGGTGCAGGGTTTGGGAAAAGACAAGCACTCAAGCTGATTGCCTTCAGCTCTTTGTTCCGTTTGCCTTGGAGGTGAAAGACAGCAAAGGTCCAAGCCCCCTGTTTTGTTTAAGTGGTATATTGCTTTACCAATTACTTCTGGAAGCTTGACCCGACTCTCCACGGTGTTTTGCCAAGTTATTATTTCTTTCTAAATAGTGTGCCGGGAGGAAGGAAGAGTAGCACATGACCCTTGGTGAATCCAGCTCCCTGCTGGGGTCCTCTGATCCCGTCCTTTGTTCCTGCCCAGCACAGTAGCCTGGAGCCTGCTCTTTATTACCCCTCACACAGGACCCAGCACCCCGCTCCTCCCTGCAACCTGCATCAACTGTCACTGCTGTCCATCAGCTCACTTGCGCTAAATCCCTAAATGCCAAGAACTCCACTTTCTCTCTCTCTCTCTTTTTCCTTCTTCCTATACCCCCGCCTTTGGTGGCAGAAGAAGGAAAGGTTCATGATAAATAGATAGAATTAATGATTGCCATAACTGAGAGAAACACACTCCTGCAGCCTAGATCTCTATCCACATAAGCACCCATCAACTGTCTCTCTTTCTCATGTATCAGACATCCAATGTTGGACACACACTCAACGAGGTGCTTCATCCGTTGTCTTCATAATACTCTGAAGGTAAGCATTCATATCTCCATTTTACAGGGCTATAGAGGAGGCGCTGAAGCTTGTAACGGCTAGGTCACTGGTCCAAGGCTGCACAGCTAGTGGGGGTTGGTCTCTGCACTAGAACACAGGTCTGTTGGAACCCAATACTTTTACTCACCTGACTGAAAGTCATATTTGCAATTTCCTGTGATAGAGAGACAGCTAACAGAGGTAATTTCTACCACAGTTATAAAAAGTTGAAATTGAGGGGGGGAGTCTTTCATATAATACTCAAGCTTAAATTTGTGAAATAATTTCACATTCTGCCTAAGTAGCATTTTCCTAAGATTCCCCCAAGTGAAAGCAATTGAGGTTCATTGTTTTTTTCCCCTTCCTCCCATGTGTAGGGTGGAAGCTACTAGAGCCAAGTCATGATTCCAAAGTAGAGAAACTAGAGAGAGGATGGTACCTAAGTTATTTAGTCTTCCAGTGAATTTCTACATACACATTTATTAGTGTCCTCTATGGAACACACAGGCTAGTAATCCATGTCACTCAACTTGAGAGGTCCAAGGATTTATTTTAAAGCAAATGATAAAGCAGAATTTAAAAACAATAAGTCAACTGTGCTAAATTCAATTCATAGAGAACTATTGGTTGGCCTCAAGGGAAATAAACCATCATTATAGAAGTTGAGATCAGGGGAGGCTTCTCAGAGGAGGTGGCTTTTCGGCTGCAACTTTGAAGGATAAATCTGTAGAGGTAATGAGGATGAAGCAGTGTGCCATTCTACACACAGCCTTGTGCATGCAGAACCAGAAGGGACTGTGTACCTGGTGATGAACTTTTGCTCTACAGGCAAGATAGAAAACCAGAGCGTTAGGGCTGAGAGAAGAGATGAGCAAGGGGAGACATTGAGCTTGTGACTGGAGCTGGAGGGAGGGCAGACTTCTGATGCTGTAGGAATAGGGTTGGAAGGAAGTTAGGGCAACGACAGATCCGACAGAGAAGTCTGAACTTCATCCTGTGGGGAAGGAGACACCATGTGGTAATCCTTAGATGAGAAAGGCTTTGATGGAAGTGGTGTGGCGAGCAGCTCAGTCTGCAAGTGGTGGACGAAACATGGCAATGGAGCAAGGTAGAAGACGGCTGCTACGTCCCACAGCCCCACATGCGAGACGATGGCTGCCTTCTAAGGGTAGCTGTGGGCCAAATGTGAGAGATGTTTTAAAGGGAAGACTCACAGAATTTGATGACAGATGGGTTATGGGGAAGAGGAGAATATTAGGGAAAAAAAAAAACTAACAGGCGAATCCCCCTCCTCCCCGGCATATTGAAATTAAATCGAAGATATTTTAAATAGGAAACATATTTCAGGATAAACTTTTTCCATGAAATATTTTCATTTTTCTTTTCATGGGTCTAGCCTAAAGTAAAGGTGAATTTGCCATAAGACCATAGACTTAATTTCGTACGTGAGCCTCTTTTTCCCCACCGTCAATATTGAAGATAAAAATAACAATCTATTTAGAGTCAACTTTTAGAAATTTTAATCCCCTGAAATTTACTCCATTTTCTTCCCCAAAGAAATATTGCACAGGGACAAAAAGAACCAGATGTCCTGACTTGACCTATTGGTTGGCCTCATTCACATAGCAACAGTCGGGGAAATTTTGATACTATATATAGCTCAGCATCAGAAATCCTGCTTTAAGGATTTTTAGAGAATAAATCTGTTTTAAATCCACAAGGCAGAAAAAAAAAAGAACCCAACCCCACCTGTTCCTACATGAATACAGGATGAGCAAAGGAAATGAGAAGTGCCCCACTTGGCACCTATCTCTACCATGATAACGGAAGTGGTCGTGGCTATCTGCCGGAAGTCACATAAATTTCCTTAAGGGAAACAGAGTGGAGCCCTGTTAGCTTTTTCGATAACGGTCTGCACTCAACATCCACCACGCGTTCAGTCAAAACCGGGATTTGTGTCTTTTTGGCTTCCTGTGCACCGCGTACTCTCGGGAGCGGAGCTTTCAGCTCGTTTTCACCTCTGTGATTCCGCGCAGTAATGCCCACCTAGGTAATGCCCACCTAGAGAGAGGGATGCATCCACAGTGCACTCGAGGTCTCCCCGTTCCCAACATTTTTTTTTCACTTCCTTGGGAGGGATCCCCCATGTCCTCAAACACTTTTACAGCTGTGAAGCTGCTGATGGGAACTTCATGTGTGTTAGCAGCACAGCTCTGTCAGGAAGAGACCAAATGTCAAAGGGAGGTATGTGGAAGTCACCATAAATAAGGCTCTGAATGTTTGCCATCTGGCCCAGCAGATTTAGAATTTGACAAGAAACTAGGATTGCCTGTGGCAGTGCCTCTTCCCGAAAGCCCTTGCAGTTGGCTCAGTCACTTCCTATCACCCAGTTAGGGAGACAAAAACACAAGTCCGCCTCTTCAAGGTGTGAATGTATTCTTTCTCAACACTTCCTTCCTCTTTCTATCCTGCCTGCTGCTGCACACAAATGATCTGGGGGGGCGGGGGTGGCATGGGAAGGGTTCTTTGGTATTCTCAGGGTCTTGTAGAGGCAGCCTTGTGATCAATCTGTAACACAGGGACCTGGGCTCTCGGGGCTCCCCTGGTGAAACCGCACCTTGCAGTGGTTAGGCTGACCTCATGTCCGTCACATGCAGGAAATCCGGCCTGGGAGGAAGAAATTTACTTTTTCCTGAAATATTTCTCCCCTAGTGAAAAATGGCATGAATCAACAGCCTGTGCTGTCCGTGTGGTTCTAATGCTGATACAACCAGAGATACTGGCTGGCTTTTCTGTCTTTATTTTTTTAAACTCTAGTTCCATTGTAAAGCCAAAATGGAATGACTGGAATTCAAAAGACCTCAGCTTATGAACTCAGTCTTCTTTTGGTTATGTAATATCAGGAATCAGATAGTACTCTGTCAGAGTAAGTGCCTGGTTATTTATGAGATATTTTCTCAGGGAAGGACATTTTGGAGACGATAACCAGAGATTATTCGGAATAACAACTAAACGCTACATGCTGTTTTAGTGTCTACTTTTTAAAAAACAGAATTTAAAACAAATCAGCTGTCTGCTTGGGAAAATTTATAAGGCAACTTGAAACCTCACTTCACAGGCATCTTTATGCAGCTGAATTCTGACATCACAAAACACTAGCCATGAACCCTGTTATTCAAATGACGAAACAGCTTCCTTTTGCGAATAGTTTCTGGACTGTATGATTCCACAGTCTCTCACCTGAAGAGAATGAGGACACTGTTGGGTTTCTCTACCAAATGTGGATGTCCAGAGCGAGTAAGAATTACCGTGCTCCCCAGGTATAGGCACGATGGTGTAGAGGAGAAGTCAATTTGAGGGCAAAAGCAGTAACTGAGCGGCTCACTTTTCTGGTTCCAAACTTTGCAAAACTGAGGATTTCCAATTTTCACCCCTGCTTTTACAATAGAGCATCGAGTTTTAAGTTTGTTTTTTTTTCCAATACCACAAATTAAACATATTACACTGGCCTCAACCTCCTTGTTATATTCAGTTCAGTTTAATTTTGGTAGGTGCTTCTGGCAGAGCGGTTAACGACTACTCACATACATGATGACAACTCATTTTATGTTGCCCCAGCACCGGATGGCCATTAATTTCCAATGACTAATTTATAATGAAAACCTTTTTTGTTTGTTTGTTTATAACCAAGCCTGAAAATCTATTTACATTTAATTAACACTTCAGATAGCCTGTTTAAAACCCATAAATGCAGTGACTTTAATGACCCATTACAGAGATGCTACTTTAGTTTTCCATGACTTGTAAAACTTTCACAAACAGATCTGCAAATGAATTACCTCCATCTGCTCCCCCTGCAGCTGCAAGAGGGTTATGTTAAAGAGCATTTTCCTCCTTCCTCCTTTTCTGCTTTGCTTCCAGCTCCCAGCATTTTTGTTTTCAAACCGACTACCGGCAGCCCCTTCTCTTATGCAGTTTCCAAACTTTACAGCCAAACTCCAAAAAATGTATAAAAACTCTTTGCCCCATCATAAATCAGACATAATCTACCTTGCACATATCGGTTAAGAAAGCGTTTCCATCTCTGCAGCAACCCAGGCATCAGTCCTTGAAGGAATCGTTACACATCCAGTAGCAAAATGCAACAGTTTGAGAGTGAATTCTGACTGTGAAAGCTAAAAGCAATGCTCCCTTTACCTTGTCTGTTGTTTTGTTTTGTTTTTTTACGAGCGATTTATGGCTCCCGTTTTGAGTTTATAACGGGGACACGAAAGGGTACACACATGGCTCCAAAACACATTTTCTTAGCTACACCTTCAAAAGCCAGGCAGGAGGAGTGTTCGTTCTACAAAGACAGCCAAGCATCAAGCTCTGTGCGCTGTTATCTCTGAGTCGTACAATAGCAGCATTGATAGGACAGCAACAACTGGCTTTGACACGTGTGCTCCGCTAGCATTCCACTCAAAACTACGTTAGAAGAGAGAGGGAGAGAGAAGCATTCAATGTCTTTTCCTTTACCTGAGCCAACTGCTTTTCTTGTGGCTGCTGCAAACGAATTCGTCCTCTTCTTCCCAAAGCCAAGTAGTTCTAGTGCCTGCAACTCTCCCTTGGAGAAGACCACACAGCTCCAGCCAGGCAGCCTTCCTTCTCTTAATCCCCACTCGAATGTGATGACACACACTAACCCCAACCATCTGTTGAAACACGTCCTCAAGCACTCAGCACAGTGGTGTGTCAAGACAGGCTGCCCAATCCAATTGCTGGGGCTGGGCGTCTCTTACCGATTGAGAGGCAGAGGGCAGGGCTGAAACTGGAGGTCTGAGAACTCCCAGTCAAGTAACCTGAGATTTTCGCAGAGAAAGGACTGCTATAAAAAGAGGAGAAGTGGGAGGTGCCAGAGGGAAGGTGGAGGGAACGAATTACGCCGGTGGCCAGTTGTGCGTTACTTTTCACAACTCCTGCTGTGCCCCTGGGGACGCAGGGGACCCTCGCGAGGATGCCCGGAGACGTTTAAAACTCCTTTGCTGTCGATTCACGGAGGGCAGTCTGCTTGGCAAGCCACTCCCTCTCCCACCCCCGTAGGAGATAACAGATTCATCGTGACACGCGGATAAAGCGTTACCGTGGGAGTAGTTTGCACTGAAATGTGACATCTACGTTTTGAAATCTAAACTCCCACCTTCCTCGGAGGAGATCGGAGAGCGTGGCTGCCTTCTGCATTCCTGGGCGGGAGGGAGCAGGGGGCGCAGCGAAAAGCCAAACTTCAGCCTGACCATGCACCGTTCCTGTTTGCCGCAGGCAGAAAGAACTTCAGAAAGAGCCAATGGAAATCATTTTCAGTGCTATTCGAGTAAAATAGCACGCACTCCCAGGGACAAAGGTGGCTTTTTAAAAAAATTCACTTGCTGTTTTCAGACATCCTTTGGTATGAGACTTGTCATTGATCATGGTTATTGGCTCCTAGTTAATTGCACTTATAATGTTCCTGAAGCTCAAGCAGCCCATTAACAATTTTGCTTTGCAATGTTTTCAAGCATTGACTCTTTAAAAACCTCCTTCTTATGTGTGTCATTATAATAATTATTAGTAGTAGTAGTAGTATTTCTCTTAACAGGTTTATGGAACTAATTTCTGTGATAGTAGTCTGAACCACAAAACAGCCATACTTATTATGGTACTTTAAGAAGATAACCGGAAATAGATGACTTGTGATGTCACCATTTCAAAAATTCTATCAGATATCTAGTGGATGTTGATGATCTGAGAGAGATAATGGGAGTTTAAATGGTACCAGTTCTGAGTAGTATCTACTGGAAGCCAACATTTTAAATATTGCACCCTTTGAATTTTTTGGACTGGAAACAAACAAACAAAAAACACCTTGAACCTTGAATCAAGAATCAGAATCTAGACTATAGACATCTGATACTGGGAGGGCCAGAACCACAGAGACAATTGCTCCAATTTCTCACAACGTGGACTTGATTAACTTGTTTTTACAGGGGATGTTATGTTAAGACACTTACCATGTGCTCTTGCTCCGTGAAGCACTGGGTTGAGAATTGTAATTTTCAGATAAGGAATTTTTCCTAAAGCTGGGCTATAGGGAAAGAAAAAAAGAAAAGAAAGAAAAAAGAGTCAGAGGCAGGAGTCCTGCATCATTTGCTCTGTTTCTTCCCAGAAGTGATTATGAAGTATCTGTTTCACAATACAGAGTGCATTCACTAAACCTGGACTCCTGATCGCCTCAATGCAGCGACATCATCAACCCAAAGAGTCCCAACAATAGCAAGTGGTGGGCAGAGCAAAAACTTCCCTGGGGCACCATAAAATTTTTAATGGTGCCAATTATTGTAAGGCAATTGTTTCCTTTTTCTTTTTTTGGGGGGAGGGGTTAATCCAACCAGGTCTATGTCTGGAAATCTGGATTACCTCCACTGCATGGATTTTGAAGACCCTGGAGACTTTGGGAAGGTAGTTTGCCTTCCCTTAAACTGCAAATTGAGTTATAAAAGGAAAATCTAAGAAACTGTAGAGGTTTCATCAACGCAATGCTCGTACACCGCTTCTACAGGACGTTTCCCAAATGGGTCTGGCTAGGACCTACATTATAGTTTATAGTGCTATTCAACGTGAATATTTTATTCTTTGTAAGTCTTTTCATTACAGCTCAGTCACTCTTCTTTCATTGATAACTTGAACTATTTACTCAACTTAGCGTGTGCTTTAAAATAAAAAAAAAAAAATACAAGCATACCATAGATAGTAGCCACTTGCTAGGTTCTTAATACCTAGAGTCTGCACAGTGTAAAGACTACCTTTGAAAAGTGTTGCACAATGAGTCCACAAAGACACATTTTTCCTTGTTGGGTTGAAATGCTTTTGTTAGGGAAAATCAACTCAAACAAAAACCTGAAGCTGGTGCTGCAGGATAAGGTCCCAGCTCCCCTTCTCCCCGTAGCCAGCTCTAGTGCTCAGCAGAATGTCAGTTTCAAAGTTAAGAATTTTCCATTACTTCCCTTCCTTTCGCCTTGCCATCTGCAAACAGTTTATTTTTTAAGGCGGAAAAAAAAGTGAAATTGTTTCTGTCTTGAAAGATCTAAACCTAAAGTGCAGCACGTTCTAGGAGATGCTCTCCAGCATTTTAAAGTCAGGATGAGCAGGGTGAGGGCGTGTGCGGAGGGAAGAGCTTTGGCCTAGGGATGAAGCACGCACGCTCCTAAAATGAAAGATTAATTGTAGGTAACGGTGATATTGAAGAATAGCCCCCTCCTATTCTGTTCCCACAGTTAAAATGTCCCTTTACTTATTAGCTCCAATTAGTTTCCATGGTAACCGACCAGCCCTTGTAAACCCCGCACTCGGAGTTTCACTCATCTTTGTCTAGACTGAGTCACCACCCTCTTCCCCCACACATGGCTGTGCAGCGGGTCCATAGCCATATCCATGTCTCCCGCGCGCACATCCCTGGCACATAAGTGCCTGCATTCACTTTAGTGCTAGCACAATGATGGCCAGGGGAGAATGGAAGTGCCATTTAATCCCTCAGCTACAACGCGTGCATCTGCTACCGCACTAATTTCCACCCCTTTTTGGTTATTGTTTCTTGCAGTCTTGTTCTATTATCAGCTGTGTGCGGCTCGTAATTTCTTTTCAGGGAGGCCAATACAGTATAATAAAAACCTCATTAAGCAGAGCCACCTATCAGCCTTGCCGAAAACCCTAAACTGCTCTGGTTTTGTTGAACGAATCATTAAAGTGAAAAAGAAAATCCACTTGTTTGTCATGCATGAAAAAAAGAGAACAAAGCTAACAGAAAGGTTTACCAAGCCAGAGGGCTAACATGAAGATTTAATGCATTTAAGACACCGGGGTTCTTTTCCCCCTGCACTGTAAATTGGCCAAGAATCCCAACTTGAGCGCAGCAAACAAATGATGAGGAGGCTCAGAGAAGTGCTCGCCAGACCCTTGCGTGTGTGTGTGTGTGTGTGTGTGTGTGTGTGTGTGTGTGTGAATCTGTAGCATCTCACACTCACAAGCTATTGTGAGGCTATCATAATGCCATAAGCAGGTGATGCTGCTGGAGTCCCTACCGTCAGGGCCTGTGACTACAGCTGGAGAATCTGATGTGAAGGGTGTGGAGAGGTCTTCCGCAAATGCATGGAATTTGGGGAGCTCAGTAAGCCCCAAACTTTCATCATTTGTGCTGAATTTACTTCTCTGGACACAACTCAATTTCAGTTAAGGGTTATTTGTAGGTAATCGGTCCTTGACTTACAAGCATTCTTTCCTGACGGCCTTGTTTTAGGGTTGTAACATTTTGTTTTAGTTTGAGGGAGAGAGAGAGAGAGAGAGAGAGAGAGAGAGAGAGAGAGAGAGAGAGAGAGAGAGAAATTGATTGATTCTATTTACTGGTTCACTTCCCGAATGCACGTTAATAGCTCCTTCCAGGGGCCAAAGCCAGTGGCCAGGAAATCAGTCCAGGTCTCCCAGGTGTATGGCAACTATCAAACCACCTGCCTCCTAGGGTCTGCATTCACTGGAAGTTGGAATCAGGAACCAGAGCCAAACTCCAAACCCAGGGATACTAGTTTGGGATGCAGGTGTCTTAACTGTTATACTAAACCCCCACCCTTAAAGGGCATGTGTAGTCTTGGTAAAAGTGGTGGAAATGATAGCATTACGACTTCTCCTTTTCATACATACTACTCTTGCTGCCACTTTCTCATTACCAATTTTGACACGCAAGTGATTGAGGATAAGTTCCTCCAATTCTGATGGAATGTTTTATTCTTAAAATAGTTTCTGAGGTTGGCATCTGATGTCATCTGTAATCTAAGTATTAGAAACAGGAAATGAAAAATTCTGATCATCAATGCTGTGTCTGATAGGATATGGAAATCTGTGCAGTTCCTTACACTGATGAATTCTTTGATGGTAACATTTCTTAGATTTTTTTTCCTGTTAGGCAAATGACAAAAAAAATCCCATGATCCTAGAAACCGGAATAACAGTTAATTAGGGCTGGCATTTGGCACAGTGGTCAAAATGTCTGCATTCCAAATTGGGAATGTCTGTGTTCCAGTCCCTGCTCCACCTTGGATCCAGCTTCCTACAGATGCACACCCTAGGAAGTGGCAGGTGATGGCTAAAGTGGCTGGGTTCCTGCTCTGCATTGTATGAGATGTGGATGAGATTTGAACTCTGGCTTTGGCCTGCCCAACCTCAGCTGTTGTGTTCATTTCATGGAGTGAACTAGCATATGGAAGATCTTTCTCTCTCTCTCTCTTTCTCTCTCTCTCTCTCTCTCTCCCCCTCCCTCTCCCTCTTTCATTTTGCCTTTAAAATAAGTAATAAATAAATAATAAATAAAAGTTTAAAAAAAGAAAGTTAAAAAAAGCAATTAGCCCTTTGTCATTCACATCATAAATTTTAGAGACACAATAAATCTTGTAATTTGGAACACCTGCATATTTACATTACTTAAGGCTACACAACTTCAGTTATCCCCTTATTCTCCAACTAAACTTTACTGCCTTTACTCACATTGAGCCAAATTGTTCTCAAAAAGAGAGGGAACTATCACTTGTTAAATGAATTCACATGCTGGGCAACAAGCACCAGATTTGATTGTGTTTGCTGTGATTATGTCACCGTGTAGGAGATGGTACTGGAGCCAGCAGTAGGTTTTGTACCACAGAAATGGTTTTATAAATGTAGTGAATTCCCTTCAGGAAACACAAACCTGAAGCATGCTGAAAGGTGCTTGTGGTTGCACTGTAAATAATCCTGGGAAACTGAGATGGGCTAGGAAGTGACTTAAAAGAAAACAATGACATAACCATGAGGTATTTTAATGAAAGATGCTGCATTCCAAAGACTTACAGCAAATAGAATGGTAAAAATTTCCAAAATTCATTCTAAAACCATACTTGTAGGAATCAGTATTTAGTCTTCATTTGAAAAGATAATTAAATTTATGGGATATAATAGAGAGAATAGATATTGACTAAGAGGAAAATGAGGATTCAGTAATAGAAAGTTGAGGTTTTATTATTTGAATGTACCTAGAGATAGGATTGCTGCTATCTGTGATGAATTACACCTTGAGCCTAATAAGGCAGATAATTACCTTCTCTTTATAATATGCACATTTCCTAATTAAAGTAATTAGTATGAATGAAAACTGGAAGCAATAAGGAGCATCACTGTTGTCCAGAGAATGAAGTAGAATTTGCTTTTGGAAGGAAGTGTACACACAATTTATTTTAAATTTAAATTTGCATTTTATTTATGTATTTGAGAAACAGAGACACACACACAGAGAAACAGATGGAGGGGGAGAGAGAGAGAGAGAGAGAGAAAGAGAGAGAGAGAGAACTCTCATCTACTGTTTTATTCTTTAAATGTTGGTGAAAGCTAGGTATGGGGTGGAGCTGAACCCAAGAGCCTCAAACACACTATCCAAGACTTGCATGTGGATGGCAGGAACCCAGTTACTTGAGTCATCACCACTGCCTTCCTTTACAAGGTCTACAGTGAAAAGGAGCCATAGTCAGGAGCTGGGAATAAAATCCAGGTTTGTGAATGTGAGGTGTGGGCATCTTGACTGTTAGGATGAAAGCCTTCTCTCTAATATATATTTTTAAAAAAGATTTATTTATTTGAAAGACAGAGTGACAGAAAGAGAGAGGAAGAGGCAAAGAGAAAGAAAAAGAGAGAGAGGATCCCCTATCTGCTGGTTCATTCTCCAACTGCCCACAATACTTGGGGCTGGGCCAGGTGAAAGGCAGAGTTCTGACCAGAATTCCAACTGTGTTTCTAGCATGGTGTCAGGAACACAAGTACTTGGACCATCACCTTCTGCCTCCCAGGCGCATTAACGAGAAGCTGGATTAGAAGCAGAATCAGGACTTCTGATATAGGATGTCAGTGCTTCAAGTGGCAGGATTGATCCACTGTGAAAAATGCCTCTGACCTCACCTCCCCAAATCTATTTGAGAAAGGAGAAAATTGAGGCTGCGGAAGGAACAAGGGTAACATTTGAGTCATTAATGGAACTGGGAATACACCCCAAGATTTAATCTACTAGCTTATCTATTTTCTCTCAATGACGTGCTTTCATTAGAAACAAAATTCTGAACTGCAAAGATTCTCCTAAAGTGGAGTGACTGTGCTTTATTCAGAGTAAATTTAGATACAAAAAATTCCTTTGGTTATGCAGTATTTCTTCATTAAACCATCAGAAGGGTTAAAAGGCGTGAGAGCTGGTAGGTAGTTGTTATTATAAGTGCAGTAGAGATTCATTTAATAAACACTGGGTAAAGTGATTTTAATAATGGCTGTGCTTTACTGTAACAATTGAGATGGGACCCAGAGGGCACATCACCCTGTCACTCCCTCTCTTTCTTTCATTTTTTTTTTTTTTTACAAAAAATATGACTGAGATTTAGGGATGTCCCGATGACATTGATGCTGTATAGATTTTAGAAGAACTGGACAACAGATTCTGAACTAAAAAAGTTTTCCTTGCTTGGGTCATAAAACAATTGGATTATCAGGTAGGAAGGTGTCCCGGTTATTTCCTCATGTTCAAGACATTAACAAAAGTATATTGCCCCCCATCTAGGACCTTGTTTCAAAAAGTAGAGTTCTCTGCTTTTCTCAGAATTATTTTAAAAATTTGAAATGTAAAACTGAGCCTTAGGTGAGTTGAAGAAATAAAAAGTTTAGTGGCAAAGCGATGATCATTGAACCAACATGACAGAAGACAATAGAGGTGTGGGAGTTGTGGTGCAGTGAGCTGAACTGCTGCTTGGGGTACCTGCATGTGAAATCAGAGTAACAATGCTGGCTACTCTCCTTCAGAGCAGCTTACTACTAAGGCGCCTGTGAAGGCAGCAGATAAAGACCCAAGTATTTGAGTCCTTGCCACTCACATGGGAGACCTGGATGGAGTTCTGGGCACCTGGCTTTGGCCTGGTCCAGCCCTGGCTATTGTGGCCATCCGGGGGTTGAACCAGCAGATGGAACATCTCTGTGTGTCTATTGCTCTCTTTCTGTTACTCTTTCAAATAAATAAATAAACAAACCTTGCAAAAAAAGAAAGAAAGATAATAGAAAAATGAAGACATAGGACAAAAGTGATACTGTTTAATAAAAATAAAAAGCAAAAAACCTCTTAGTAGGAAAAAGAGGGGGACTTTTTTTTTTCTTAGACTCCAAAGTCAAGTCATTGCAAAATCAGAAGCTCTTTGAAAGCCGAAACTGTGCCTTCTGTTTTTGCACATCTTCTCTCCAAACAGAGCACGGTGCATTTACATGATGGGTCTTCAATACAAGTTTCCAGCTTTGGTGGGTTGCTTGTCTTGGTAGAATTTCCACGAGCTGTTTCTTCAACCACAGAACTTGGCACCTCGGAGGAGATACAGCATTTTTTGAAATCGATTTGCTGTAGGCATTTACTTCTCAGTAAACTGACCTGCTGATTCAAAAGCAGAATATAGTTCCTTGGCATTCTTTCCTTTCTCACTAAGGACATAATGTGTGCCTGCCACTCACTTAAAACTCCTGGGAAGTAAGTACGTGTGTGAAAGTTTCTAAGTAACAAATGCCCAAGCTTACCTCTGTGACAGTCTTGACCAAGAAACCAGAGCTTACAGATGGATGCTAAGAGAAAGTTTGTTTCCATGGAACTTAGTTTTCTTCAAAGGAGCAGCAATGTTTTGTTGTTTACTCAATAGATCAATGTGATTTTTGCAGGCTAAATAAAAGCTTGGATTTTGATAGATGTTTTCAGAAAGGTATCTAAAACATTGACATAATAACCTAACCGTATGCTAGTCTTTCTTGGTCGTCACACTAGCATGTGCACAAATACAACTGGCTCTTTCTCTCTTACACTTCTAAAGTGCAGTCTGCTTATTATTTACAGAATTGGCTAAATTTCCTGAGTCTGTTAAAAGGGCAGTCACAAAATTTTTGCAGTAAATTTAAAGGTAGATTGTTTGCATATTTTCTTTTTTAAAAATTTTATTTAAGTTACACAAGTTTCATGTATTTCGCATACACAGATTTAGGAACATAATGATTCTTCCCACCCTCCCTCCCTCCCGCACAGTATTTTCTAACAAACTTCTTTTTTCCAAAAAAAAAAAAAAAAAAGACACCCCTAAATGAATGTTAACTCTTTCTTATGCTAAATAGCCCTTTCAAGCTTTTATTTTGTGTGTAAATATGTCAGACACTAACATTGAAGTAGTTTGTTTCTTTTCTGCTTAGCAACAATACAGATTTTTAATTAATGGCATAATTGCTGCTAATGTCATCAATTATAGTATTAAAGCCAGAAGCTATACGACAACATACTTTGGAGACTAATTACTTTGGAGACTAATTACCATGTTTCTTATTTATTTCACAAACAGAATTTATATATACATTCATACATACATATATATAAATATAAAATCTATTCTCTGAAAGGATTTTCTTGGGGATTTTTATTCAAAAATTTAATTTTCTCTTGCTAAAAGAAACCTCGCAAACATTGATGTATTTTTCATTGGGCTGCACCGATACTATTCTTTGTTGTTTATTGCTGACCTAACCCATGAAAAGGACGGTTTCTTCTTCTAAATTCTTACTATAATAAAAATAATAATCACTAATAATTCTAATAATTTTGGAACTCCCATTGTGAGTCCTTTCAACATATTTACTCAGGTTAATTTCATTAGCCATCATGACACCAGCTGTATTTCACAGTCAAGAGAACTGATTTAGATTCAAGGTCAAATACCCATTAAGAAGTAGAATCTGGATGTGAACTCCTGCCTTCAAGTCTAAATCACTAATGAATTTGCTCTTTCTATTAATTGCGATTTATGAGAATTTTAAGGTGATAAAGTAATTCATCCAAAGTCTCCTTTCACTTAACTACAGCTTATTTTTGTATTTCAGAGATTCCCATAAATTGTAGAACTAAGGCTCTATTTTTGTGCTGAAATGAGAGACACAGATGAACCTTCAAGAAGAATTTTGCCAATGTGATCTGTCTCTTGCATTCAGTGAGAGGGATGTCATTCCCTCACCACATCAACCCAAGGACATTGGAGCTCTTGGACAAAGCATGTGCTCAGGTAATATTCAATTCCATGGAGGTTGGTAGGTCTACCTAGTCACACCAATTCTTTATGTTGGAGCCTTGACTGCCTTTCACTTCTGTTACCTGCTATGGCTTTTGTGGTACCTAACAGCTACATGTGTTTGATTTTTAAAAATAAGGTAAATGTCCACATGGCAGTCATTAAAATATCATTCTTAATAGTCATTTCTAATTCCTTTAATTAACCCAGAGGAATCTAAATTGTCATTCTTCAGCTTCTCAGGACAATACCATGCCTGATTTTCTGATGCTTCATTTGAATCAGAAGTGAGTTCTAACACCCCAGAATATTTAAAAACAGTCCAAACTGCTGTGGACTCAACTATGGGATTAGAAGCTAGATTTGAAAGCAGCCAAGGGTAAATGTAAAGGATTTCTGCATTTTTTAAAAGGCAGTTAACATTGTTAAATTTTTTCAGATATTCGTTATAATTCTTAAAATTTATTTGAAAGGCAGAGATACGCACAGAGAGAAAAATATAGAGACAGAACTCTCTTATCGATTTGTTCACTCCCTCAAATGTGTGCAATAGTCAGGGCTGGGTCAGGCCAAAGCTAGGAGCCATGAACTCCAAATCTCCCATGTGGGTGGCAGAGACCCAACTACTTGAGCTATCACCTGTTGCTTTCAAGGGTCTGTATTAGCAGAATGCTAGACTTGGGAGTAGAGCCAGAACTTGAACGCAGGCACTCTTGATACAATAGCAAGTATCCCAAGTGGCATCTTAATGACTAAGTCAAATTCCCTCCTCTCCGAGAAATATTCTTAAAATTGTTTGCCAAAATGGGTTAAAAAAGAAAATGATATTATATCTAATATCTAATTTTATTATCTTTGTCTAAGTTGCGTTGGAAGTGGGTTACACTTACCTATTATCATTATCATCATTATTATTACTTATTCTAAAGATCTCCTAAGGAAATCAGTACACTCAGCACAGACTCCTTTATCAACTAATAAAAAAATTTCCTGAGAAAAAACGTATCTGGGATGCGATTTTCAAAGTATTCTCTAAGGGAAGATGTACTTTAGCATTTGACTGTGAAGTCACTAATGAGACATTTTCTGGGAAGTGTCACTTCAACAAATTGAGGGGAAGTAAATGAAAATGAAATAAATTAAAAAACCTGAATTCAAGGGACAGTTGTTTTTAGAGACAAGCCCTCTGGGTAACTGCTGGTAGAAAGCTCCTTATGTCATAAGCACGGGAAACATAGAAGGGAGAATTTCCAAACTCCTGTTCTCTGATCATGTTTTAGAACAGAAGTGCTAACCAAGTATTTGTATTTTGTTACTCTGGAAAGAAAAGTCTTTTAAATAAAGTATTTTCTTTTTGCCTTCAGTGCTACTGATAGTTGATATTGATTAGATTTGTAACCAAAGTGCATTTGTATTATGTTTGGTGTGTTACATTTGTATTATATAAATTACTGTATTGCAGTAGTGAGCACTGGACATTAAGTCCAAAGACTAAGGGTGCTTTCCTTATGGTTGGCCATGGCTGCCAGGAAGGAAGGCAATCCAGATAAAAATGCATAGAATTAAACAGGGAAGGGCAACAGGCTCTATTTATGCAGTTTCAATCTCATGAAAATGAATTCAATGTATCAAAATAAAAATAGAAGGGTTAGAGTTTGTTGCAGAGGTTAAGACCCACCTGGGATACTTCAATTCCACGTCAGAAGGGTCCTGGCTCTGCTTCCAATCCCAGCTTCCTGCTAATGTGTGCCCTTGGAGGAGCAGTGATGGCTCAAATACTTGGATTCCTACCACTCACATGTAAGATCTGGACTGAGTTCCAGGCTGCTGGTTCTGGTCTGCTCTAGTCCTGGCTTTTCCAATCTTTTGAGGAATAAAGCAGCAGATGAAAGAGCTCTGTCTGCACGTCTGTCTGCCTTTCTCTACCTTGTTGCCTTTCAAATAAAATTAAAATAAGATACATTAAAAATTTAAAGCAAAGGTGGTCACTGTGACAGAGTGGGTTAAGCTGCTACCTGGTATGCCTGTACCATGTATGAGAATGCTGGTTCTACTTCTGACTCCTCCAGTTCTGATCCAGTTCCCTACTAATGTGCCTTAGAAGGCTGTGGATAATGGCCCAAGTACTTGAGTCCATGCCACTCATGTGGGAGCCCAGCTGGAGTTCTAGTCTCTTGGCTTTGGCTTGGCCATGCCCTGGCTGTTGTAGCCATTTTGAAAGTAAACCAGCAGAGGGAAGGACTGTCTCTCTCTCTCTCTCTCTCTCTCTCTGTCTGTCTCCCCCCGCCCCTTATCACTCTGCTTTTCAGATAAATAAATAAATAAATTTTAGGAAAAGTAGTAACAAGAAAATAAGTCTGGTCTTGTAGGGGAAGGGAAGAAGGCTACTTAGAGAGCCTTGAACTTGGAAACACTTGGTATCTAAAATTGGGCAGATGTTTCCCCTTTTCTGTGCTGAACGTCCCCTGTTTGTATAGCTCTGAGAATTGTGAAAACCTTGGGATTATACATAATCTGAGAGTTATAAAGTGGGAATTTAGGGAGACTGATCCCAATAGAACACTCTTAGCCCTGTTGGCTTCACTCACATTATCTGGAATTCCTCTCATGGAGATGTATCTGTGAAGCCTTTCTATTTTTTTTTAAATGCCTGCCCTTTATTCCCTAGAGGAAACATTTGCCAATTCCTGATGAGGATATTGGAATGTGTGTGGGAGGGGCCTGCAGGGAAGGGGGGGTGAAGGAATGCTGAGAGGGCAGACAGGAGTTGGAAGATGTCACATAACATTTTTACCTATTCCAAACTGGAACTGACTCTACCACTAAGCAAGGGAGCAGTCTCTTGATCTTCTTATAATAAACTCAGTAGTGCAGACCATTTAGGCTTCTGACACATTGGTAACATCTTGTCATTGTAAAACTGTTTTCTTGGTTTCCAGACACCAAGCAAATTTGATATTCTGTTCTTGTTTTTATAAAAGATTTAAGAATGCAAATGAACTTGAGGCTAAGGTTGATAGTACACTTAATTTGTCAAAATTCAGCACTCTCCAGCATCTTCCTATATTTACCATCTCTCTTAGCTTCCTTTTTATTAGGGTATTTAAATTATTTATTAACAGGATGGGCCCACAGACTTATTTCTTCTTGGACACCCTAGTGGTTTGGCCTGTGGGCCCTGAAAAGTTCCCACACATTTTGCTCCAACTCCATGTTGTTTTAGAGCTCTCTGTATGTGACTCTGGAACTGCATTCCTCTGTAGTCCTTTAACGTAGATTTGGAGGGATGGGCATTGCTGTCACTTGACAACGCTCACATCTCATATTGTGGTGCTGGCTCCTAATATTGATGGGCAACAGAAAATAGACTTTACTATCACCGCCATTAAGAGTGTGGAGCAAAGATATGTGCAAGTGGTGTTCAGAAAAACAGATGCTGACCATACCAAGAGGTCAGCAGAGCTCCCCAAGGATGAGGAAGGTCATGAGATGGCCAGGATGCAGAAGTTATGTCAGTACAAGCTCCCAGGCTGGTTCTTGAACAGAGAAGGATGTCAGGCATGGTAAATATAGCCAGCTTCTAGCCAATGGGCTGGACAAGAGGTTCTGTGAAGACTGGAGCAACTGAAGAATATTCACACATGTAGTCATTCTGGAGAAGAGCTCTTAGCTTCCTTTTTTACCCTCACCTTTGGGGATGGAATTCACCCTCATCTGGGGATGAAATTCTGCAGACCCTGTAACCAAAAGTGTAAAATTTAGGCAAAGAAGGGCATTGGAGCATGGGCAGAATCTGAACCAGGTTACTCGCTTTAGCTCGTTCAGAGCATGTCCCAGGAAGGTCTGCTTTCCAGCATTGTCCCCAGAAGGGACCAGGCCACCACAAACATGGAAAGCCGCACAAAGCAGCTGTCCGGTTCCTCTTTTCTACCTCCTGGACTTTCCCATAACAGATGTTGTAAAAGCCCTAGCAAACCACAGCTCCGAGAGGCCATCTCTTTGGAGAACCATCCCTTTGCACGGTCTCCTTGACTTGTCACAAGTAAATAAAGCTTGTCTCCCACTAAAATGTGATTATGTGGTGACACTGCAAGCAAACAGACTCCTTATGTCTGCTAACAACCTCTGCTAGTGATAACTTTTGTTGGGAGGAGACAAGTTTGGAGAAATTTGTGGCATCATAATAATAAAAAAAGAGATTGCCATACTCAATACATCCTTGTGGTATACAGTACGTGCCTATATTTGAAAATGTCTGTAACTCACAAATATATAACACATTATAATTTTGTCACTCATGTTAGAAAGATAAGGTTAATTAAAAATGATTCCTGGCATATGAGCTATGGCCAGAAATAGAACTGTAGCTTAAGTTGAATGACATGCCTTTTTCAGAGTACTTCTATGGCAGTAAGGATAATTGAACTTGGAGATACAGTTGTCCCTTGGTATCCAGAGGAAATTGATTCCCAGGTTCCATGTATCAGATGCTCAAGTCCTCTCTATAAAATGGCAGAGTTTGCATGTAAAGCATGTATATCCTCCTGTGTACTTTATTTTTTAATTAATTAATTAATTTAAAAGACAGAGTTACAGAGAGGCAGAGGCAGAGAGAGAGGGAGAGATATCTTCCATCCGCTGTTCACTTCCCAAATGGCCACAACAGCCGGAGCTGCACTGATCCAAAACCAGGAGCCAGAAGCTTTTTCTGGGTCTCCCACATGGGTGCAGGGGTCCAAGGACTTGGGCCATCTTCCACTGCTTTCCCAGGCCATAGTAGAGAGCGGGATCAGAAGTGGAGCAACCAGGACTTGACCTGGTGCCCATATGGTATGTCTGTACTGCAGATGATGGCTCAAGTGCTTGAGCCTCTGCCACCCACAGAGGAGGTCTGAATGGAGTTCTGAATTCCTAGCTTTGATCTGCCCTGGCTTAGCTATTTTGGGCATTTGGAGAGTAAACCAGCAGATGAAAGATTCTCTCTCCTGTCTGTCTGTCTCTTTCTCTCTGTTTTTCTCTCTCTCTCTCTCTCCCCCCTTCCTCCCTCTCTGCCTTTCTCTCTGTCATTCTGCCTTTCACACAGATGAAACTAAAGACATAGATGTTTAAAAAAGCAGAAATAGAATGTCCCATTAACAGTCTGTGGCAGGCCATGTTTATCTTGAAATTCATCCTTTCTTGCTTTCTCCCCCTTCATCTTGATAGTCAGGGGATTGGCACGGACCTAGGCAGCATGCTGGGGTTTGTGCTGGCTCTCCCATGCTCTCTGTTTAGTGCAACAGATTTGATGATCTCCCAAATCCTTTCTATGCAAACATACTGTGGTTTCAGGCAAGCTACTGAGGCCACAGTGTCCAGACTGGGTTTAGAGACCTGCCAGGAGGCTGCCAGAAGCACTGAGCTGGGAGGTGTTGAAAATCTGAACTGGGGGCTTGGCAGTGGGGATCGAAGGGTGCAGACGGATAAAAGACCATTTGAAGGAAAGAGCAACACAATTCAGTGATCCTGGATGGAGGGAGGGGGAAGGAGTGAAAGATGACCACAAGCTTCTGGAGTGGAAACTGCTCTTGCTGGCTGTTTGGCTTGAAAAACACACACCGCTGGGTTTCAGATTCTATGAATTAAGATGATTAGCCTAAAGGGTGTAAGAGAGAAGTGGCAGACGGGTGCTGTTTCCAGGGATGAATTATGAATACATCAAATAAGAGATGATGATGACAGACTCAAGTAGAATTATCCAAGGAGAGCTGGAAATACCTGTCTCTGAGCTCAAGACTGAGGTGCACACTCAAAATACACATGGGATGATCACATGTGGAAAGCTGAAGCTTGTGGGGGAGGAAGGATATAAACAGGAGGTCTGTGCCCAAGGACTAAGTTTGGAAGAAACACTTCGTTTTGGACTGGAAGAATCTGGGAAAGTTTTAGGAGGTCTCTTTGCCAGTAAAATCAAACAGTAAGAGTGATCAAAACATAACAAAACAACCCAAACCAAATAAATAAATAAATAAATAAATCTCAACAACATCATGGTTGAATTTCACAGTGAATAAATAATTTTCTTAGAATCCACTTTCATCTTGATCTCATTGCTTTTGTTTGTCTCTATGCTTTCCTTCTGCTTCTCATCTTGTTTTTTTCTTATAGTATGATGCACAGAGAAAAACTCAACATTTTAGCTATTTCAAATTGCACAATTCAATGACATTTAGTAGATTCTTATTGTTGTGTAACTATCATCACTCTCTAGTTCCAAAACTAGAAGGTAACCTCACATCCATAAAGCCACTCCACCTCCCATTCTCCCCTCCTCTGGCAACCACTGGCAACCTCTGGCAACCACTAATTTGCTTTCTGACCCAATGGAGTCTCCTATGCAGGACATTTCATGTAGATGGAATAACGGAATATTTGTGGCCTTTGTGTCAGCATAATGTTTTAGGGTCCATTCACCTTCTAGCATGTATTAGAACTTTATCACTATTTATAGCCACATAATCTTCCACTGCATGTATACACCACATTTTGTTTGTCCATCTGTCTGCTGATGGACATTTAGGCTTTTTTCCCATCTTTTGGTCAAAATGAATGAGACTGCTATAAACATTTGTATACAAGGTTTGCGTGGACGTACCTTTCTATTTCTCTTGGGCATCTACCCAGGGTAGAAAGCCTGGATTCATGCAACAATCCATCACTAATTCATTGTAAGACCATCAAACTGTCTTCCACAGGGGCTGCCATGTTTTGAACAAGATGCAGCTCCTACACATACATTTAGCTTCTAAAGTTGTAAGTTAATAGTAGTGAGAGGCTGGAGACTTGTTCCAGTTATATTCTTTAGGAGGCAAGACTACTGGGAGGCCTTTGGACACTGAGAGCATGCCCTTGGAAGATGGTTTTCACAAAAGATTGAGTTATAAAAGTGGAGGTGGGCTTAGCTTCTTTTTCAGTTGCCACATGTTTGTTCCTCCCCATGATACCACCATTGCCATTTTCCAGCCTTACCAGATGCCAGAACTGACAGGGCCTACCAGATCTTGCACAGTGAACCTCCAGAACCATGAGACCAAATAAACCTTCCTTTATAAGCAGTTTCTTTCAGGATCTGTGATAGTCATAAAAAGCTGACTAATATAGTGATTGTATCATTTTAAATTCTCACCAGATGAGAATCGTGCCAGGGGATTGCCAGGGGATTCCAATACAATCGCATCAAGGTGGCATGTACCAAGGCCATCTCACTAGTCCAAGTGATCAATTTCAGTTCACAATTGATCACATTGATAGGTTTAAGAGTCAAAGGGATCACACAAACAAGACTAGTGTCTGCTAATACTAACTAATAGAATAAAAAAGGGAAAGAATGATCCAACATGGGAAGCGAGATACATAGCAGACTAATCGAATGGCAGATGTCCTAAATAGCACTCTGGCTTCAGAATCATCCCTTAAGGCATTCAGATCTGGCTCAAGAGCCCATGAGAATATTCTAGGCATAGAAAGCCAAGACACTCTGGAAAAAAAAGAAGACCTAAATGAAAGATCTCTGCGAGTGAGATCCCAGTGGAAAGAAAGGGCCATCAAAGAAGGAGGTACCTTTCTCTGAAGGGAGGAGAGAACTTCCGCTTTGACTATGACCCTGTTGGAATAAGATTGAAGTCGGCAAACCCTAAAGGCTTCCATAGCCTCAGCAACTCATGACTAGACCCTAGGGAGATTACTGACGCCATAAACAAGAGTGTCAAATTGTTAAATCAACATCAGGAGTCACTGTGTACTTACGTCTCATGTGGGATCTGTCCTTAATGTGTTGTCCAATGTGAAGTAATGGTATAACTAGTACTGAAGCAGTATTTTTACACTTTGTGTTTCTGTGTGGGTGCAAACTGATGAAATCTACATAGTATATACTGAATCGATCTTCTGTATATAAAGATAATTGCAAATGATTAAAAAATCTTGGTGTTAAATTGGAAATTGCATAGATAATTAATCAATTCTTTTAAAAAAATCATGTAGGATCTCTGTCCTTAATGTGCTGTACATTGTGAATTAATACTATAACTTGTACTCCAACAGTATTTTCACTTTGTGTCTCTATGTGAGGGCAAACTGTTGAAATCTTTACGTAATATGTACTAAACTGATCTTCTGTGTATAATAAAATAAAATAAAATAAAATAAATTCTCACCAGCAATATATGAGGGTTCCAGTTTCCCCATAGCCTCACAAATGTTTATTACCTTTATTTTCTAATCTAGTCATCCCAGTGGGCATGAAAAGTATGTCATTATGGTTTCAATTTTCATTTCTTTGACAGCTAATGACATTCAGCCTTTTTATATGCCTTTGGCCATTTGTCTATTTTTGGAGAAATGTCTAATCATGTCCTTCACCATTTAAAAAATATTTATTTATTTGAAAGGCAGAGTTACAGAGAGACAGAGAGAGAGAGAGAGAGAGACCTTCCATCTGCTGGTTCACTCCCTAAATGATGACAATGACTGGGTCTAGGCTGGGCCACATTCTGGAGCCAGGAACTTCAACTGGATCTCCCATGTGGCTGGCAAGGGCCCAAGGACATGGGCTACCTTGTGCTGCTTTCCTAGGTGCATTAGCAGGGAGCTGGGTTGGAAGTAGAGCAGCTGGAACTGGAACTGGAACTGGTCCCCATATCAGATGCTGACGCCACAGGCAGTGACTTAACCTATTATACCACAATACTGGCCCCATCTTTCACTATTTTCAAATTGAGCAGTTAGATATTTTGCTGTTGTTGTTGAGTTGTAAAGTTCTTTAACTATTCTGGACAGTAGATACACTCTCACCTTTGAACAAGGTTCTGAAGGGTAAATGGAAGTAAACTTGATGAAGAGTTCTTGGGATGATCTTTCCAGGGAGAGGACATGGGGCATACCTACTGCATTAGCTCAGTCTGCCTTAACAAAATATAATATTTTGAGTTGCTTAAACTGCAGGTATTTTCTAACACTTCTGGAGGCTAGAGTTCCACGAATTAGCTTGGTCAGGTTCAGGAGAGTGCTCTCACATGGCAAAGGGAGGGAGAGAACAAGGGAGGGAGAAAGAGACAAAGAGAGGAGATAGGGAGACAAGGAGAGAAAGAAAAATTAATCCCAACACGAAGGCCCTAACTTCATGACCTAATCTTTTTTTTTTTTTTTTTAAGATATATTTATTTGAAAGGCAGAGTTACTGAGATGTAGGTGCAGAGATAGAGTCTTCCATCTGCTGGTTCACTCCTCAAGTGGCTACAATGGCAGTAGCTGGGCCAAGCCAAAGCCAGGAGACAGGAGCTTCCTCAAGGTCTCCCACATGGGTTCAAGGCCCCCAAGGACTTGGGCCATCTTCCACTGCTTTCCCAGGCTGTAGCAGAGAGCTGGATTGGAAGTGGAGTAGCTGGGACTAGAGCTAGCTCCCATATGGGGTGACGGCATTGCACACAGTGGCTTTACCCACTAAACCACAGCGCTGGCCCCATGATCTAATCTAAATCTACTGTCCTCCCAAAGGCTCCAAAGCCAAAAACTATCACATGGATTTAGAGGGGGATAGGGTACAGCACAACCATTCTTTCCATAACAACTGCAGAGGTTGAGGTATAGTGAGTGAAGCACTGAGACTGGGTCTCTGCTGCCATGTTCCAGGGAGCACTGAAGAGCCAGGTCTTGGTAAAGCTCTTGGGAAAAACACAAGAGCCAGAGCATGAAGAAGACAGTGTTTCTTTAAGAAATGCAAATGCTGATTTAGTGGGTTTAGGAATGAGTTGAGATTCTGCATTTCTAACAAGTTCTCAGGTGACACCAATGTAGTAGCAAGGACATAGAGCCCACATCTGCTAAGGATGGTGATATTTTCTAATAACAGAATATATTATTGAATGGGCTTAAAAAGGAGAGTATCAAAGTCAACTTCAAATTTTTAAAAGATCACTTAAGTTCCTGAGTGGGAAATATATTGGAATATGGACCAAAAAAAAAAACCAAAAAGGAGATGGGGGAAGAGTTAGTGTAGAATTTATTATGGTTAAGTAAATTAAAATCCATATGTTCATTGGATGGAAGGCTCTATGAGCATTAATAACATGGTTATGAAGATAATTTTATGGCATGGAAAAGTATGATATAATACTAAATAAAAAAGCAGAAATAAAAATTACATGTACAAATTGGCTTCAACTTTATAAAGCAATGTTTATAAGAGGAGGCAAATATGCCAATTTGTTAACACTGACTCTTAAGAGATTGTATGGTGGGTGATGTTTTCCCTTTATATGTTTTCTCTATATATCATAATTCAACCATTCTCACGTTGATATTTTATGTCTTTAGATTGCTTTCCAAACAACAACTGGACGTTATGAAAGTTGTCAAAGACCTGGAGATTTCTATCTGTGAAATCTTGAATAAACCTCTACAGAAACACCCCTAATACTCTGGGAGAGTTAATTTCCTGGCCCCTCTTAGGGTGCCATGCTGTTGCTGGTTGTCAATTTCACACATGCAATTTCTATCCATTCAGAGCTGACAGCTTGGATTTCCCCCTCCATTGTAATAGCTGTTCTCTCTTCTGGCTTCCTCAGGCTTGCATTTGGTAACCTTTGCCCTTTTATTTGGTACAAGCCAAAATGCCATCTTTGGAGAACTAATGTACCAGAGAAAATGGTAGCATGAAGCCACATAACCTACTGTTCTTCTCCTTTCTGTTTGTGAAGGTTATTATTAGAGCTCATTTTAGAGAATTTCAAATCCATTCAAAGTATCATGGGTTTAAATTTTTCTAATGGAAGCAAAGCTTTTGATGTTTGGGTTTAGAAAGCTGCCTGGCCTCTTTAGAGTTCAAATTTTCATACATTGGTACAATTGATCAAAGACTTTATTTTAAGACAGAGAGAAAAGGCAATTTGTCTTACCTATAGTTGTTTTGTGTTCTCAACATTATTATTATTATTATTCTTTTCTAAATTTTTTGCTGAAACTTCTCCCTGTTTGAAGATCAATTTTTTTTACAACATATATTCGCTTCACCTTCTTTTGATCAGTCTGAGAAACCATCTGGAAACAATTGAGAGTGACGTCACAAATCCACATTATGATTTCAATGAAGGATCAAAGAAGGGAGGGAAAAAATTGAGGGTGGGAGAAGCAGAAGTTAACATTTAATCACAGCTATCTGAGTAGGAAAAGGCAAGAAAACATGATAAAATGAAAGGATTATGAATAAGAATTAAAGGAAATTCCCTTAATTTGTTTTGAGGTGTAAATAGTGAATAATTAGTGAATACACTGGTACTCATTTATGCTTTTATTGTGGATAAGAGAGAAAAAGAGTCATCCATAGATAAGGCTGGCTAGTAACACCAAAGTGAAAAAGACTTGGCGGTGCTGGGTTTGGCAGCATGTCCTGAAGCTAAACTCAGAAGGGTATGGAAAAGTCTTAAGACTGGGGCTAAAGGTCATAAGCAAGGACAGTACACCAGGAATTTGGAGGAATTCACACTCTACGGAAGAACTCCTAGACCACTCATGGAAATGACAGATTGCCTACGCTAACTTGACACTGAATGGAAACTCAGATGAAGCTACCCCTTGAGAGGAAGCAAATGATTAAAGGGGGGATTTAAGGCTCCTGAAAGGTTCAGAGTCTAGAATCTCCACGTGAAAGACCGTGAAATGATAACTAATATAGCAAGTGGTTTCCTTATCCCTCTAGAATTAGAGCTCTCAGAATTGATTGACAGCTCCCTCTTAGAATATTAGCTCATTCTGGAGAGAACTGTGTTTCTAGCCAGCCAGAATCGTTCCTCTTCTATCTCTGGATTTTAGCCAGAAGCTAAAGGATCCCAGTGAATTTCAGGGAGAGCAATGGATCTGGCAAGGTGCAGGGAGTTTTCTTTGGAGAACTCCAAGAGCAGTACTCCCAAATTCTTTCCCTGATATTTAAATCAGCAGTCCAAAGGCAACTAATAATAAAAAATAAGTTGGATGAGGTGAAAAAAATAAATAAATCAGCAGTCCTGCATTTCCGGGATCACTCTCAATATAATGTTGTTGTAGATCTTTTTAATAAAGGTGACTTATTTAAAACATATTTGGGTGCTAATTTTAATATCTTCATAAAATGTCTTTCTACCAATAAATTTAGTTAGATGCTTAAAAAGAAACATTGTGAGACTGTGTGTTTCAATTTCAGTTTGGAAATTAAGGCTATTCTACCAATTCATGGTCTTTCTTTTGCTACCAAATTATGCCTGGAGAGATTTTCCTCACCATTCATTACTCTGACCATCACTGCATTTACTCCAGAATTCTACTGAAGTCATTCTTATTTAGTATCATATTTAAAATTTCCAACCTTTGATTTTCTTCTTTTTTTCTTAAAAAACAGGAACATGGTTTACTTTTTTAGCTGTAGTCATTTTTTAAAAGATTTATTTGTTCATTTGAAAGACAGAGTTAAAGAGAGAAGAAGAGAGAGAGAGGAGAGAGAGAGAGAGAGAGAGAGGAGAGAGAGAGAGAGAGAGTGAGAGAGAGAGAGAGAGAGAGAGAGAGAGAGACATCTTCCATCTGCTGGTTCACTCCCCAAATGGCCTCAATGGCCAGAGCTGGGCCAGGCTGAAGCCAGAAGCCAAGAGCTTCTTCCAGGTCTCCCCATGGGTTCAGGGGCCTAATGGCTTGGACTATTTTCCGCTGCTTTCCCAGGTGCATGAGAAAGGAGCTGGATCGGAAGAGGAGCAGCTGGGACTGTAACTGGTGCTCAGATGGGATACCAGTATCCCAGGCAGCAGCTCAACTTCTATGATGGCCCCCAACCTTTAATTTCCTGTCGTCTCTTCTTATTTAACTATGATATATCTCAAATGAGACATAAAAATTATATTAGCTTTTGCCATGAAGAAACAAGAGTCATACCTGAGGAAAACATTACATTAAGACAGACAACACAATTTGATGTGAGAATTTTTAAAATGCTCAGGGAAGGTAAACCCATATCTCAAATCTATGTTCCCACACCAATGGAACTTCATGAATTAATCTGTGCAATCTTCTTCTGAGCCTGGGCAAGGCTTCAGAATGCTCAACACAGTACTTCAGGAGCCACCAATAGTTGACTATAGTTCATATTGGAGTTCCAAAAGCATTTGCCAACCTCACTTAGCTAAAGAATGTTTCACTTTTGTTGATAAGTTTAGGGAAGGATGTATTTTATTTTATTATAAAATCATGTAATTTTACATTTTAATTAAAATTTTTTTTTCATTTTATTTGATAGGGAGCGCACACTCCTGAAAAGCTTGCAGCAGCTCAAGGATGAAGTCAGGAGCCCAGATCTAAGTCCAAGTCTCCCACTTTGGTGTCAGGGACCCAGCTCCTTGAACCATCGCCTGCTGCCTCCTAAGGCATGCATTAGTGGGAAACAGGAATGGAAAGCAGAGCTGGGGACTTGTATCAGGTACTCTGACATGGGATGTAGGTGTCCCAAGTGGTACCTTCACTGCGGTACTCAATGTCCACCCTTGTTTTCACGTTTTTGCTTAACACGACTATAAATTTATAGACCATGAATTTCTAGTGTATAAAAGCTCCACTAGTAGGCTGTTTAAAACGCAGTAACCTAGGAACCTCGCTTCTGGGAGTGGAAGGACAAGGAAGGCAGGGGAATGAGTGTGTCACAGTGCAGGAAAAGACCTGGAACCAAATCTTCTGAGGTGAAAGCCTCTGCCTTCTATGCTCTTCCTCACTGTGTGTTAATCTATATAACTTCTGTTTTTTAGAGCCTTAGTTTCCTCATTTATAAAATGAGTTTGATTTTAAAATGAAATATCATAGCTTAGGCAAAACAACCCATTAAACATATGTCATATACCAAAACTTCCATAAGTGTTTTGATTAACACAGAGGGTTATTTGTGTTCCTGATGGAATGAAAAACACTCGCCAATTTTGAACTTTAATAAAAGGGTCAGTGGCAACTTTAACTTTTCTAATTAGACACCATCTCAACGTTAGAGTATAATAATGCAACGCAGGTGACGCTAAAGCAAGTACCCTCAGCACTGGAATCCACTGACCCTAGACCTGCGTGGCTTTCAACAAATGGATAAGCAAGTTATCTAACTTCTGAATTCTCAGTTGCTTACATGTAGAGTGAGAATTCTAAGACAATATATTAAAACCATTTGTAATTTCCATAATATGCATTTCATACACTTTCTGAATCCTCTCATGCATAGATTTCTAAAATATTTTGCACCTAAATCAACTTGCCTCTTAAAAAAGTATTTATGTATGTGTTGTTATTTGAATGACAGAGCAAGAAAGAGGGAAAGAGAGAGAGAGATCTTCTATGGCCGAGGCCATGGCTAGGAGCTTGGAGTTTCATGCAGGTCTCCCCCAATGGGAGGCAGGACCCAAGCACTTCAGCCATTACCGGCTGCTTCCCAGGAAGTGTATCAGAAGCAGAATCGAGGCACAAACCAGGCCCTCGACATGGAGTGCAGGCATCCCAAGCACTGTGCCAAAACACCTGCCCCAAACTTATTTTGAATTCCATTTTCCTACAAACTTTTTAAAATATCCTTGTGAAAATAAACTACACAAAATGTGTTCCCAGCACCATTAGACACAAAGGCAAAAGACTGTAGCAATCTAAACGTCCATCAATTGGTGAATGGATTGGTACAATATGGTCTATCCATAAAAATAATATTGATCAAAAAATTGGGTAAAATATTGCTATGTACTACATCATGGATAATTCTTGAAAATGTTATGCTAATTGAAGGAAGTCAGATATAAATAGACAGCTAGTGTATGACCCCGTTTGTTCAAAATATCCAGAGTAAACAAATCCATGTTGATAGCAGGTGCATTATCGGTTGCCAGGAACTGTGGGAGGAATAAAGGTGGGGTGACTGCCACAGGTTCTGGAGTTCCCTTTGCGGGTAATAAAAATGTTCTAAAAATGATTGTAGTGATGGTTGCACAACTCTGTGTATTTACTACATGAAATGAATGCGCATTTTAAATGTGTGAATTGTGTGGCATGTGATTATATCTTATTAAAGACGCTATTTGAAAGCTACAGAGGATAAAATGGTGACTCATCTGGCTTCTGGGTCACTCTCTGTAGACTTCCTGTGATATAAAATAATCTTGTTTAAAAATGTCTGTAAGTCAGCACTGAGTCAGGGTGTATCTTTGGATTCTTCTGTGATGGGCAAAAAGAAATCATTTCAGAGAGAATGGAGACAAAAGGAAGAGGGGGCCTGCAGCTGTATGTTGCAATGGACTAGATAGCAAATCGAATCTCTGACTGCAAAAATGAAGATGAATGGCCAAATACATCTGTGTCAATGTATAAGCTTTAGACATAAATGAAAATAAATTTGCTTTGTGGATTCTCACCATATACTCTTATTCCTCACTAAATTTAAATTTTCAAGATACTTCATTGGAAAACCCTAAAATCACAATCCTCTGCCAATAAATCCAACCTTAGTAATTTACAAACTTGCAAGACAATGGTTTTGTTATTTTCCCTTCCCTGGCAAACACACAAACACCAAAGGCTGGTATCACAGGCTTTTGCTGTGGACTTTATTTTTACCTCCCTTTGAGGTTCACTTTAACCTGATTTGATCTTTATGAGTGGAACTTGCAGTTATGAATTATTTATTCATTAAGTTCGTAAAGAATCTTCTGCAATTCTTATCATTAACTTTGTTCTAATGATTAGGTACAGAAAGGTAAAACCTTACCCTCATTGGCAAGAAAACAGCCACAAAACTTCCTCGGAAATAGAGGTCTCACAGAATCAGCAGAGGAAGGCAAACAACTCTTCAGAAAACTAGGTGTGTAGGTGAGGGTGGCGTGTGTTGGCGGGGCTGGGGGTGGGGAGGGAGCTCCATGTCTGGTGACAGCTCTGGTGCGGCATCAACCGCTAATAACCGAGGGAGGCTGGACCTCTTCCTTCCGCTTCTGCTGGCAATTTGGAAGAGCTTTGTCACTGGACTTTCAGCCTTTCTGTTCAACTGTTGAAGATAAGCAGGCCTCTGAGCACACCCAGCCCGAGATCATTTCTTTTCTCAAAGCAAGACAAAAGGGAGCACAGGTGCTCTTAGTGCAGGAAGTTTGGCGTGTGTGTGTGTGTGTGTGTGTGTGTGTGAGGGACTCTGAAACCAACAGTAGGGAACAAATAGTAATGAGATGGCAGCTATTTATATATTTAAAAAAATTTTTTTTTCTTTTTTTTTGTAACGCTTTTATTTAAAGAATATAAATTTCCAAAATACAGCTTATAGATTACAATGGCTTCCCCCCCCATAACTTCCCTCCCACCCGCAACCCTCCCCTTTCCCACTCCCTCTCCCCTTGCTTCACATCAAGATTCATTTTCAATTCTCTTTATATACAGAAGATCAGTTTAGTACATATTAAGTAAAGATTTCAACAGTTTGCCCTCACATAGCAACACAAAGTGAAAAATACTATTGGAGTACTAGTTATAGTATTAATTCACAACGTATAGCACATTAAGGACAGAGATCCTACATGATATATTTTTTTTAAATTGATTAATTTTCTATGCAATTTCCAATTTAACACCAAGATTTTTTTTTCATTTTTAATTATCTATATACAGAAGATTGATTCAGTATATACTAAGTAAAGATTTCATCAGTTTGCACCCACACAGAAACATAAAGTGTAAAATACTGTTTCAGTGCTAGTTATAGCATTACTTCACATTGGACAACACATTTAGGACAGATCCCACATGAGACGTAATTACACAGTGACTCCTGAAGTTGATTTAACAATTTGACACTCTTGTTTATGGCGTCAGTAATCTCCCTAGGGTCTAGTCATGAGTTGCCGAGGCTATGGAAGCCTTTAGGGTTCGCCGACTTCAATCTTATTCTGACAGGGTCATAGTCAAAGTGGAGGTTCTCTCCTCCCTTCAGAGAAAGGTACCTCCTTCTTTGATGGCCCCATTCATTCCACTGGGATCTCACTCACAGAGATCTTTCATTTAGGTCTTCTTTTTTTTTTTTTTCCAAGAGTGTCTTGGCTTTCCATGCCTAGAATATTCTCATGGGCTCTTGAGCCAGATCTGAATGCCTTAAGGGATGATTCTGAGGCCAGGGTGCTATTTAGGACATCTGCCATTCTATGAGTCTGCTGTGTATCTCGCTTCCCATGTTGGATCATTCTCTCCCTTTTTGATTCTATCAGTTAGTATGAGCATGCACTAGTCTTGTTTGTGTGATCCCTTTGACTCTTAGACCTATCATTGTGATCAATTGTGAACTGAAATTGATCACTTGGACTAGTGAGATGGCCGTGGTACATGCCACCTTGATGGGATTGTATTGGTATTCCCTGGCACATTTCTAACTCCATCATTTGGGGCACGACTGATTGAGCATGTTCCTTTTGACAGGTAGATTTATAGACAGTGAGAGAGAGAGACAGAGAGAAGGGTCTTCTTTCCGCTGGTTCACTCCCCAAATGGCCGATATGGCAGGCGCTGCGCCAATCCGAAGCCAGGAGCCTGGTGCTTCCTCCTGGTCTCCCATGCAGGTGCAGGGCCCAAGGACCTGGGCCATCCTCCACTGCCTTCCCGGGCCACAGCAGAGAGCTGGACTGGAAGAGGAGCCACCAGGACTAGAACCCGACGCCTATATGGGATGCCGGTGCCGCAGGTGGGGGATTAACCAAGGGAGCCATGGCGCCGGCAGCTATTTATATTTAAGATGTTAGTTTAACAGAAACTGAATGATTTCTGCAAAATACAGAGAGAACAACCAGGCCAGGGAGATGGGAGTGGGTGGGTTTCCCATGGGAATTCTCTGTAGAGCCCAGGGAAGTTCTGCTGTAGAGTAAGCTGTTTGGGGCACTTTCTTTTTGGTACCAAGCCAAGCCTGAGTGCAGAGATGAAGGAGACTTTACCAAAATCCAATAGAAACTGCTCCTTCATACATTCATTTAAAAAATTTGAATTGTTTTTCAAAGTGCTTAAAATTCCTAAAACAGGCGATGATTTAGGAGACAGAGAGCATTGGGAAAAATAAATCATGGAGGGTAGAGCTTTTTCTGTCTTTCAGAGGCAGCTTGGCCAGGTTTGGTGTGAGGGGCAGGGTTGGAGAGTAAGCTCCCATCAGCTGGTTCACTCCCCATTGGCCCACAATATCTAGGGTTGGCTAGGCCAAAGCTGGGAGCCTGGAACTCAGTCTAGGTTTCCCACTTGGGTACTAGAGACTTAACCACTTGAGCCATCACCACCATGTGCACTAACAGGAAGCTAAATTGAGCATGCAGATAGGACTGAAACCCAGGTATTCTAATATGGGGTGTGGTTATCCCAACCTGCATGCTAACCACCAGGTCTGGGGCTGGCACTGTAGCCTAGCAGGCAAAGTTGCCACCTGCCATGCCAGCATCCCGTATGGGTGCCAGTTTGAGCCCTGGCTGCTCCGCCCCATCCAGCTCCCTGTAGTGGTCTGGGAAAGCAGCAGAAGATGGCCCTAGTGCTTGGGACCCTGGACGCATGTGGGAGACCTGGATGAAGGATGAAGCTCCAGGATTCAGCCTGGCCCAACCCCAAACATTGCAGCCATTTGGGGAGTGAACCAGCAGATGGAAGATCTGTCTCTCTCTCTCTGCCTCTCTATAACTCTGAGTTTCAAATAAACAAATAAATCTTTAAAAAAAGAGTACTCCAAATTCACCCCATCGTTTACTTTTTGTGATTCATCTTTTCACCTGTCCTCTCTTATTCCCTGCTACACACCAGCCTGGCTGGACTCTTCTTTCTTTGAACTTGTGACCTCTTCCTTTGCCATTGCTCAATTATACCTTGTTTACCCTGCACCCAGCCCGGTGTCTGGTACACAGTAGGTGTTGAATAAATGGTCCTTAATAAACATATAAAAAATCACATGTGAACAGATAAAAAGCAAGTGTTCTGCCGCTAGCAGTCCATGGAACAGTTCAACTCTGAAGCAGCTCCTGAATTGCACTTTGCCGGAACTCCAGCTCCCTAATCTGGAACGACTCTCTTTGTCTCCCAAAGCTCCCAGAGCTTTTGACCGGTGTGTACTTTACTCTCCCTTATATTTTGTGCTTGTTGGGAGAAGAGATTGTATTCTCATCTGTCTCCATATTTCAGACAGTCCCTGGTAGAGTGAGCTATGCAAAAATATACGCCGCAGCACTCATTTTATAGAAGGGCTATGAAATTCTACAAAACAAAATAAATCTGTCAAATATGGAGCTGGCTCTGCTGTGATGTAGCCAGGCCATTTCTTTGATGGATAGGTAAAATCTGAATATTTCCCAGTCTTCACTCTTGTGCTAGTAGAAATCCTGCTGTAGTCTGGGGTCTGAGGAGGGTGGAGGATGGACAATCGCAGTCTCTAAATTCTGCCCCTTATCCAAGTCCCTTGGTCCCAGGGGTCTCTGGAGAGACCACAGTGCTCATCTCTGGCCAAAGTGGGTGAGGTGGTGACATGTGGTGTGGGGCAGTGGGTCTGGCATGGAACCTCTCTCTAGCATTTCAGCTGGCCTTTCCATCCACCCCACTCCCAGAAGTCCCCAGAATTGCCAATTCCTGAGTATTTGGGGGCTTTGTGATACACAGTAGATTTCTTTTCTGCTTTGCCCTCTACTTCAGAATTCAACTATTGCAGGGCTGAGAAGCCCTTTGCTACAAACTCATCTCTTGCTTTCCAGCTTCTTGATTTTTGTTATTCTTGTTTTCATGACTATTCTCTACAATTTTGTTTTGCATTGTTCAGTAAAGAAAATTCCTAGTGCCAGCATTGTGGCATAGCAGGTTAAGCCACCACCTGCAGTACCCACATCTGATTTGTGCACAGGTTTCAACCCTGGCTGCTCCACTTAAAATCCAGCTCCCTGCTAATGTGCCTGGGTAAACAGTGGAAGATGGCCTGAGTCTTTGGGCCCCTGCACCCACGTGGGAGACCTGGAAGAAACTCCTGGCTTCGAATCAGCTCAGATCCGGCTGTTAAGGCCATTTGGGAAGTGAACCAGCATATGGAAGCTCAGTCTGTCTCTCTGCCTTTCAAATAAATCAATAAGTCTTAAAAAGAAAAGTCCTTTATTTATTTATTTAGTTATTTTTGTGAAATTTTAGGAGGGATCACAATAGATGCTGGTGTTCAAATGACCATCTTCATAATGCAATTATTGTTTATTCCATAAAATACCCAGACAATTCTGTGACAAAATTTTTTCTCAAATATATATGAATTTAAGATTGACTGAGAAAGCATTGAAGTAGATTGTGTGTACGTGTGTGTGTGTGTGTGTGTGTGTGTGTGTAAACTTGTAAGATTAAAAATTATAATGGTAGAAGGGAAAGCACAATGGGAAGAATATATGAAGAGCACATTTAAATTAATAACACTAGTTAACATTATTCAGTTTATTATATCCCATATCCTCCTCTAAGTATTCTACATGTATAAATTTATGTAATGCTCACAAAGCTCGATGAAACAAGTGCTATTTTTATTCCCATTTTATAGTTAGAAAACTGAGCCACAGGGTTAGTAAAGTAATTTGTCTATTTTCGTATGTTATATTAAGCAGCAGAGCTAATGGTTAGGTAGAAGTAAGGCCAAGGAGGAAAAGAAAAACAAGGATTTACATGAGCAGTCATAATATTCACACTGCAAATAACACCAACATTTATGCTGAGGGTTTGAGTATGCTACTTCTTTTAAAGAGAAATTACTCATTTGAGAGGCAGAGAGGAGAGACTGAAAGAGATACTGAGAGAATGTTTCTTTCTACTAATTCACTCCTCAAATGCCTGCAGTGGCTGGCACTGGGCTGGGTTGAAGCTGGGAACTGAAAACTCAATCCATGTGTCCTAAATGGGTGGGCAGGAACCCAACTACTTGAGCATTACTGCCTCCTAGGGTCTGCATCAGTGGGAATCTGGAGTTAGGAGCCAGATCCTAACATCATGCCTAAGTACTCTGACATCGGACAAAGGCATGTTAACTGTTACGCTGCATATCTGTCTTCATTAGTTAATCCTCATGACTATATGTGTAAATTCTGTTATACTGCCATTTTATAGATGAGGAATCTAAGGATTAGAGGAGTGAACTTTCCCAATTCCCATTCCTTTGTGGTTGTACACTCAGACTTTGAACCTAGGTTTTATCTTATTTCTCGTGTTTTATTGGCCAGACCTGGATTTTGCACTTGCCCCTAAACCAATCACTTTGGAGGAATATTGAATCCCATGATTGCCTTGGACTAATAAAGATTCATTTGTGAGTCACATGGGATATAGATAGACATCTGAACAAAACCAGGGATAGGTTGGAAAGGAAGAAAGGGAGACAGGGTGTTGAGCAGATAAACAGTATTATTGGCCACAATAACAAATAAAGATTCCTTAAAGAGAGGAGATCTAATGCTACAGCCATTCTACTAATAACTTAAAACTAAAATTATAGCTAAACTATTTCAGAAAAACTATTGGAAGCCATTCTCTTCATATACTTGGTTATATTTCAGAGGCAAACCACTAGTTTATGTAGTTGTAAGACAAAATTAAATTTAAAAATTCTTAAGTATCAAAAGCAGAATGAAACAAGTAAATTTAACTACTGAATTGGTGGGAAAAATCTCATAGTAGCTTTTAAAAAAGATTTTTTTAAAAAAATAAAGATTATTTATTTGAAAGGCAGAGCTACACAGAGTAGAGAAGAGAGAGAGAGAGAGAGAGAGACTTTTCCATCTTTTCTCTTACTCACCAAATGGCTGTAACAGTCAGATGGAGCCAGGTGGCAGCCAGAATCCAGGAACTCCATTTTGGTCTCCCCCAAAGATGGCAGGGACCTAAATACTTGGTCAATCATAGACTACCTACCCAAGCACATTAGCAGGAAGCTGGATAGGAAGTAGAAGCAGAGTAACTGGGATTCTGATATGAGATGCTGGCATTGTAAGTGGTGGCCTAACCCACCCACTGTGCCACAACTCAAGCACACAGGTAGCCTTTTAAAACACAAGAGCATGATTTGTAGACCCAGTGAGATACATCCGAAGGACAAAGATAAGTGGTCACAAACTTTTGAATTATTTTTAGCAGCCCATGAGAAATAATGTTGGTACTGTTGAGGGCAGCAGTTTTCAGCATGGAAGAAATGGGATACAGTATAAAATCAATGAGTTTAAATGAGTTTAACACTTTCACTCTTTTAGTCCTGAATTTGAATTGGAATCAACAATACAAATTCATGCAGTATTTTGTTTAAAATTTTTTCCCATCCTTACACACTGAACAGGCCTAGAGACAATGACACATCTAGTATAATGACCATTATTCTTTGTGATATTCCAGTTTTCTGTAGCAAACACACATATGACATTTGATCTAGTAACCCCATAGCTGGTAACTCCATTTGAAACAGAAGTCATTTTAAATACTACTTCCCATGAACAAGAACCAGGAAGCCATGGTGAAATGAGTGATTCCCAATCTGTTGTAGGTAATGCATAATCCAAACCTGGTTTTCTTTTTTTTTCTTTCTCTCTTAAAATATTTGTTTATTTGAAAGGCAGAGTGAAATAGAGACATAAGGAGAAAAGAGAGAGATCTTCCATCTACTAGGTTACTCCTCAAAGGCCTGAATGGGCAGGGTTGGACCAGGCTGAAGCCAGGAGCCAGGAACTCCAACTGGGTCTCCTTCCTGGGTGACAAGGAGACAAGTATTTGGGTCATCATTCACTACTTTTCCAGGTGCACTAGCAGAGAGCTGGATCAGCAGCACAGCAGCCGGGACTCAAATCCATGCTCTGATAGGACATGCTGACACCTCAGGCAGTGGATTAATCTGCTGTGCCAAAATGCTGGGTTCATAATTTTCTCTTTTTTAAAACCACTTTATTGAGGTACAGTTGACATGCCAGAAGTCATATATAATGAATATACACAATTCGATGACTTTAGGATTACTGAATGCCTATGAAACCATCACCTCCATCCAACTCATAAATACTGATCACCTCCCAAAGTTTTGTCATGTAATCTCATGTTATTACTGCTACTGGCTTTTGGTGTTGAGAACACTAACATAGGGAACACCCACTTAGTCAAGTTTAAGTATCCAATATAATGTTGCTAGCTATGGGGAACTATGCTGTACAGTAGGTTTTCAGAACTTATCAACATAAAATCTTGAAACCTAATTTGGGGTATCCTCTGCTGCTTTCCCAGGCCATTAGGAGGGAACTAGATCAGAGCTGGAGCAGTTGGGACATGAACCAGCGTCCATATAGGATGTCAGCATCATAGCAGAAGTTTTACCCACTATACCTGACCCGACCCACTAACATCTTATATGTATTTCTATGTCATTTTCAAATCGAAAAGATGAACTTACCAAAGTGATATAACATCATTATCTCTCACTAAAAACAATCACCCCTAAATCTCTGTAGATATGTCTACATAGGGTACATGAACATGGCAGCTGGAAAGAATATATCTAGGGCCAGAACTGTGGTGTAGTGGGTTAAGCTGCTGCCTGCAGTGCTGGCATCCCATATGGGCACCAGTTTGAGACCCGGATCCTCCCCTTCCTATCTGGCTCTCTGCTATGGCCTGGGAAAACAGTAGAAGATGGCCCAAGTGCTTGGGCCTGTGTAGGAGATCTGGAAGAAGCTCCTGGCTCCTGGCTTCAGATTGGCTCAGCTCCAGTTGTTCTGGCCATTTGGAGAGTGAATCAGCAGATAGAAGATCGCTCTCTCTCTCTCTGCCTCTTCCTCTCTGTAACTTTGCCTTTCAAATAAATAAATAAATCTTTTTTTTTAAAAAAAAGAAAATATAATATAGGTACTCTTTTTTTTTTTCCAGAGTGTCTTGGCTTTCCATGTCTAAAACACTCTCATGGGCTCTTCAGCCAGATCTGAATGCCTTAAGGGCTGATTCTGAGGCCAGAGTGCTGTTTAGGACATCTGCCATTCTGTGGGTCTGCTGTGTATCCCACTTCCCATGTTGGATTGTTCTCTCCCTTTTTAATTCTATCAGTTAGTATTAGCAGACACTAATCTTGTTTATGTGATCTCTTTGACTCTTAGACCTATCAGTATGATTAATTGTGAACTGAACTTGATCACTTTGACTACTGAGATGGCATTGGTACATGCCACTTTGATGGGATTGAATTGGAATCAAATGAAAGATCTCTGCGAGTGAGATCCCAGTAGAAAGAATGGGTCATCAAAGAAAGAGGTGCCTTTCTCAAAAGGGAGGAGAGAACTTCCACTTTGACTATGACCTTGTCTAAATAAGATCAAAGTCGGCAAACTCAAAAGGCTTCCATAGCCTTGGCAACTCATGCCAAGAGCCTAGAGAGATTACTGACACCATAAACAAGAGTGTCAATTTGTTAAGTCAACAACAGGAATCACTGTGCACTTGCTCCTCATGTAGGATCTCTGTCATTAATGTGTTGTTCAATGTGAATTAATACTATAACTAGTACTCAAACAGTATTTAACACTTTATGTTCTGTGTGGGTGCAAACTGTTGAAATCTTTACTTAATATATACTAAATTGATCTTCTGTATATAAAGATAATTGAAAATAAATCTTGATGTGAATGGAATGGGAGAGGGAGCAGGAGATGGGAGGGTTGTGGGTGGGAGGGAAAAAAATAAAAAAATATAAAGGTGTCAATATTGGTTAAATCAATGGGGGTAAGACATGGTAGGTGGTTGAGAGACTGTGTGGCATGTATCGAATCATAATTTTGCATTTCTATTTCTTTATATTATATTGTTTTAATTGTTCACAAAATTATACAATGTCATTATCATATAAAAATGCCAAATAATGAACTTACTGAGATTATAAACTATAACATATATTCCTATAATACATGTAGCTCTGTTTTTATTTTTAAGTTAAAAATGCATGTCACGTATTCATTGCTTTTTTTGAGTTTAAAAATTCCTAACTTTTGGAGTCCAATTTTGCACAACAAGGAAACATCAGCAAACTGAACTTTGAGATTAAATTTTAAAAGGGGACATGACCCTATGTAGGTTGTGATGCTATACAACAGAAGAAAAAAGAGAAAACTAAAAAAAGAAGTTCCAAGTCGCAATCAATAATGAATTTAGCAATGAGCACTCAGTGTCACTCACTCTGAGCCCTCTCCTCTTTGAAAAGTCACTTTAATGAATACAAAAGTGACCACTTTCCCTTGCTCATCTGTGCCTCTGATGGAAGTTTGATTAGGACATTTCCCCTGTCCTTCCCTTTCTTTTGTCACTAAACAGCCTAAAAATGATAACGGTGGTCATGAATGATGGGGTTGCCTATCACCCTGAAATTATTTCTATTTCATTTTTGTTTTAAAAAAAATCCTTCCTCCTTACAAAGGAGCATGGGAAGAGCTAAATTTCTGTCTAAGCACCAAATGCGACTCAGGGCTGTGGAAACATTTCATTTTCTAGTGATTTCAAGGTCTGCATATCCCCTGCTGTTTGTAGTCTTTCCTTTTTAAAAGAAAGAAAGAAAAAGAACAGAAGAAAGAAAAGAAGAAACCCTCCATGACAACAACATTAAACCCCAAGGGTGGTTCATTTCAATTTTGAAGGCTTTCTCTCCCTTCAATGCTGCAGGGGTACTTATGTCAACGTCTTAATAAGGGACCTAAAGCAGTTTATACGCCTGAGAGCCTGTGTGCTCAAACCAGAAAATAAGCGTGAAGGGGAGAAGGCCAGCCCTACCTTAGGCCAACGGAAGCCTCCCAGTAACAGGCTCTTCTGGGGAAGACCAGATGGCATAATTTGCGCAAGGCTGATTTACTGTTGTCACCATTAAGGATGCAAGGAAAACATCTTTGAAGAAACATTTGTTTTACCCCCTTCCCCTCACCCTTGAATCTTGAATTCATCATATACATATGTCAGAAATAACTCTACCCAAACTCAATTAAAATCTACTTTTATGATGTTGGAGTAACCTTTCTCTGTACATTGAAATGACATTTCTGTAAACTAGGGTGATTTTGTTGTTGTGAACACTGGGTTTACTAGGCAGCAGATTCGTATTTCAGTTTCGAACACCATGAGTTATTTCTATATATAAATTAATATATTCTACAATGTGATAGATCAATAGTTTGGTTTCATTTGCATTTTGATGAACATCAAAGCGAAGGAAAAAATTGAGAACCATCAGTTTGAGCTTTTAAGATTCTATAAATAATATTTAATGATACAGAAGTTTTTGATTTATATTTTTAGACTGCAGTTCTTAGTCATAACTTGCCAAAACATAACCAAACTGTGAAAATAAAATAGAGAGAATTCTCCAAATATTTTAAAGTGTGTATTTCCTACAGAGGTGCCTGTTTTTCTGTTTTCTCTTTTTGTTATCAAGTCTGACTGAATGAAAAGACCCAGAAGGTTGGGAATCACTCACTTATGCTCAGATTGTCCCTTTGCAGGTCATAATTTTTAAATATTTATATTAATTTATTTATTTATTTGAAAGACAGATTGACAGAGAGACAGAGACACAGACAGAGAGAAACATGGAGAGATCTTCCATCAGTTAGTTCATTCCCCATATAGTTGCAACGGCTGTGGCAAGGCCAGGTCAAAGTCAGAAGCCAAGAATTCCATCTGGGTCTCTCAGGTGAGTGGCAGGGTACTTGAGTCAGCACCTACTGCTTCCCAAGTGCATTAGCAGAGAGCTGGATCAGAAGTGGTGTAGCTGGGATATAAGTTGCACTCTGATATAAGATGTTGGCATCCCAAGTGCAGCTTAACCAGCAGCCCCACAAAACCCACCCCTGCAAGTTGTAGTTTCAGGACTTACTACTTAATTAATGACAAACTCTTAAAAATAGCAGCTTGCATGGTCTTTGGGTTGATGGAAGATCTTAAATGGTTAAGTTCAAATATAGGTGTAGGCTTTTGATCCAACAGCAAAAATGCCATGTGGTATGTCTATATCCCTTTTTGAACTGAGTTGGAGTCTTGGCTTTACTACCGATTCCAGTTTCCTGTTCATGCATATTCTGGGAGCCAACGGTTGATGGCTCAACTAGTTGAGTCCCTGTAACCCATATGGGAGACCTGGGTTGAATTCTACACTTCTAGCTCCAGTTTGGCCTACTCTTGGTTGTCATAGGTATTTGAGGGAATGAAACAGTGAATAAAAGATCTGTCTCTGTGTCTCTCTCATCTTTCTCTCTCTCTGTTTGCCCTTAAAATAAAATTAAAACTTTTTTGAAAAGTTCTAATATAATTTTGAAGTCAATTTTATATGTCAAAAAAAGATAAATCTGTTAAAATTTTTTCAATTGCAAATGACAGAAACAAACTCAAATTGAAATCAGCATAAAATGGACACTGTTTTCCTTTCATAATTACCAAGCCTGACAGTTCAACGAACTTCACATATTGCTGGGTGAAGAGAGTACATCTTTCTTCCACTTTTTTCTACCTTTTTGATGATGCATTTGTTTTCATCTTTTAAAATTTTTAAAAAGGTTTATTTTTATTTTTTATTATAAATTTATTTATTTATTAAAGATTTATTTATTTATTTGAAAGTCAGAGTTACACAAAGAGTGAAGGAGAGGCAGAGAGAGAGAGAGGTCTTCCATCCACTGGTTTATTCCCCAACGGGCTGCAACGGCTGGAACTGGGGCTGAGCCAAAGCCATAAGCCATGAGCCAGGATCCAGGAACCAAGAGCTTCCTCCAGGTCTCCCAAGTGGCTTGCAAGAACACAAGTATCTGGGCCACCTTCCACTGTTTTGTAGGCACATCAACATGGAGTTGGATCAGTGGAATAGCCAGGACTCAAACTGCCACGCATACGAGATGCTGGCGCCTCAAGCAGAGGTTTAACCTACTACATTACGGACTTTCTGTAGCAGTAGCAGATAAACTCTAATTATGATTCACAAACTTATAAATCTTAGGATAAAGTCTATTTGTCAACATTGCCAATAACTTACTCTGATTAAAATAATTTGAGACATATGACAATCTCACAATCAATCATGTCCCAAATAATAGTGTATGCTAATTGACCACATCTGGGACATTGCTTATCCCTGAAGCTAGGACATAGTTTTGGCTCCATCTGAACTGGAAATTCTGAGAGTATAAGGAAAAAAAATTTCTGATACATATTACAAAGGATTGTAAGTTTGATGGTCAATACATATTATTGTTGGTCAAGCTGACCAGGGGATGGCCCAAGTGCTTGGGCCCTGCACCCCATGGGAGACCAGGAAAAGCACCTGGCACCTGGCTCCTGCCATCGGATGAGCGCGGTGCGCCGGCCGCAGCGCGCCGACCGTGGCGGCCATTGGAGGGTGAACCAACGGCAAAGGAAGACCTTTCTCTCTGTCTCTCTCTCTCTTGCTGTCCACTCTGCCTGTCAAAAAAAAAAAAAAAAGATAAAAGAAGAGTGTACTAGGATCCAGAAGATCAGAGTCTTTGTTTAGTATAGTTTTCAGGATTGGTGAGAGTGGGCATCCTTGTCTGGTTCTGGATCTTAGGAGGAATGCTTCTAGCTTCTCCCCATTCAACAGGATGCTGGCTTTGGCTTTGTCATAAATTGCCTTTATTGTGTTGAGGAATGTTTCTTCTATACCCAATTTGCTTAAGGTTTTCATCATGAAAGGTGTTATATTTTGTCAAATGCTTTCTTTGCATCTTTTGTATTTTTTTGTTTCAATTTTGTATATTTATTCTCCAATTTTAATTATTTCTTTCCTCCTACTATTTTGGGGTTTGGTTTATTGTTGTTTTTCTAGGTCCTTAACATGCATTGCAAGCTCATTTATTTGATACTTTTCCAATTACTTCATACAGGCAATGAATACTATAAATGTCGCTCTTAACACTGCTTTTGCTGTATCCCATAAGTTTTGACATGATGTATTGTGGTCTTCATTCATTTCCAGAAAGTTTTTGATTTACTTTTTTTTTAAATTTACTTGTTTATTTGAAAATTGGAGTTACACACAGAGAGAAGGAGAGGTAGCAAGAGAGAGAGAGGTCTTCTATCTGTTGGTTCACTTCCCATCATTTCCCAAATAGCCTCAATGGCTGGAGGTGGTCCTATCAGAAGCCTGGAGCCAGGAGCTTCCTCTGGGTCTTCCCATGCAGATGCAGGAGCCCAAGGGCTTGGTCCATCTTCTACTACTTTCGCAGGCAACATCAGAGAGCTGGATTGGTAGTGGAGTAGCCGGGACTCGAACTGGCACCCATATGGGATGCTGGCACTGCAGGCAGCGGCTTTACCCATTATACCATAGTGTCAGCCCCTTTATTTATTTATTTATTTATTTTTTTTTAAAGATTCATTTTATTTATTTGAAAGAGTTACAGAGAGAGGCAGAGACAGAGAGAGAGCTCTTCCATCCGCTGGTTCACTCCCCAGATGGCTGCAATGGCCGGAGCTGCGCCAATCTGAAGCCAGAAGCTAGTCGCTTCCTCTAGGTCTCCCAAGTGGGTTCAGGGGCCCAAGGACTTGGGCCATCTTATACTGATTTCTCAGGCCATAGCAGATCAGAAGAGGAGCAGCCGGAACTAGATCTGTTGCCCATATGGGAGGCCAGAGCTTCAGGCCAGGGCTTTAACCCACTATGCCACAATGCTGGCCCCTTGATTTATTTTTGATTTCTTCTATTACCCATTTTTTATTCAGAACATGTTGTTCAGTCTCCATGTGTTTGCATATGATCTGGAGATTCTTTTTTTTTAAAGTATTTATTTATTTGAAAGTCAGAGTTACACAGAGAGGTGAGGCAGAGAGAGAGAGAGAAAGAGAGAGAGAGAGAGAGAGAGGTCTTCTATTTGCTGGTTCACTCCCCAATTGGCCGCAACGGCTAGAGCTGCACCAATCTGAAGCCAGGAGCCAGGAGCTTCTTCTGGGTCTCCCACGCAGGTGCAGGGGCCCAAGCACCATCTACCACTGCTATCCCAGGCCATAGCAGAGAGCTGGTTCAGAAGAGGAGCAACAGGGACTAGAACTGGCACCCATATGGGATGGCGG